>QLOI01000198.1:9344-22128 GCA_003313605.1 Tuber umbilicatum | reverse complement strand
TATCAGGGGGTGCTGCTGGGGGCGCTGGGTGGGGTGACCCATCTGGGGGATCTGACATTATCTCAGGTTGTTGCAATTGGCTCTTGGTGGAATATCTTGGTGGGGGAAGGTCGCTTGCAGTGACCCGACCATGGATTCTTGGGGGTGCCCTCGACTGGTTAGAGGGTTCTTACGGCAGACTCGCGTTAGCGAACAGAAAGTTGTTTATATTTGTTATTAGCTAGTTGTAGTTGACGATACTTAGTACAATTAAAAAGTTTAAAAAAAAAAAAAAATAAAAAAAAAAAAAGGATCCGGACACCTTGGCGCCAAGGAAAAAGGTCCTTGCCAAGACCTTTGGGTGAATAGGCTGAGGTGAACGGGCTCTCACTCTTCAACCTTGTACCACCGCAACAAGGAAGCTTATTTATCCGCAATGAGTCCAATCAATTCAACAGCAAAGAAAGGTAAGAGAATTTTTGTGTGGTACAGGTTTGGATTGAGCTAATTTTAAACTATGGTTATTTAGGAAAAGAGATTACTCCACGGCGCCATGCTGTAATTATTGCTTACCGGTGTCTCGAGGTTCCAATCAGCTTCCGGCAAATTGAGACCGTGACCAGTGTTTCTAAATCAACCGCGAGTGATATCTGGAGACACGCGCTTTCAAATGCACAGAAAGCCCGGCTGCAGACCAACACAGCGATCCACGGATTGAATTCAGCTTCCGGTCAATCTAGTACCAACCTCCCCACACCACCCCGACGGAGCATACCAGAGTCTCAGCATTCAATTCCTCAGACTCTTTGGAATACCAGTGCACCTCCGAGTCTGCCTACTATGGAAGCTGTCAACTATGATAAACAGTTTTCACTGCTCGAGTTGATTGATGCTACAATATTGGATCCAGCATCACGTCCAGGGCGCCGTAAGCTTTTAAGTGAGATTGATAAGGATTTATTGGTTAAATTTGTGAAAACTAATTTCACATCACGCCGTTTGCGATTACGTGATATTCGACGTGAATCAGGCTTCACCCATGTTAGTGATGCTACCGTTTTTAGAGCATTGGCTGAGCGCCGTATCTATTCTTATCGAGAAATATTTAAATTTATTTTAAGTTCTGAAAATAAAATCAAACTTGCGGTAAGTTAATCTGCTAGTGTCTTCAAATTGAGCTTTCCGCTCAGCAGCTAATAGTTAATGTTAGAACTATTGTCTTCCACGGTTGAATTGGCTTCCGGAGAAGGAATGGGCAAATTATGCCTTTACGGATGAGATGTCTATTGAAATTGGTGGACTTTTCGGTCCATCAACGGTGTGGAGAGAGATAGGAGAAAAGTGGCACGATGACTGCGTAGGTGTGAAGAAGAAGAGAGGAAACGCAATAATGTGTTGGGGAATGATTAGTTGGAACTGGAAAGGGCCTTTTTGGGTTTGGGAACCAGAAACCGAGGAGGAAAAGGCTATAGCAGTGGAGGATATAAAAAAGTATAATGCAAATTGTATAGCCGAGGAAAAGAGATTGAATGATATGTGGAAGGCTAGTACGGAATGGAGAGATATGAAAGAGCGGGAATTGAAGGAACTACGAGAGGCAAGAGCGGAAGCTCAGAGGACCGGAATAAAGATAAAGACTCAGCAGTCATGGAGAGGGAAAAAGTTCAAGGTGAAGCCATTGAAGAGAGGTGATCCTTTGGGTATTGATTCATGACGCTACGTTACCGCTCTTGCTCGACCACTTCTGTGGCCGATTTGTAAGGAACGTTTGGAACATAATCCCAATTTTCTTCTTATGGAAGACAACGCACCGGCACATTACTCCGATTTCACTACCTTAGAAAGAGTAAGGACAGGGGTACCAAAGGTGGATTGGCCTCCTAATTCCCTGGACTTTAACCCAATCGAGCACTTGTGGGAGTTGATGAAATCACGAATTCAAACTCGAAGGGGGCATGAGCGAGTTACTAATGTAGGTAAAATGAAAGTCATTTTGCAACAGGAATGGGATCGAATTACTGTCACAGAGGTTAACAAAGGGATATCTAAGCTTCCGGGGGTCATGGCTAAATGTATTGAAAACCACGGTGGAAACAAATTTCATGGGTAGTTATTTCATTGAATTTATAGGAGTTTGCATAAAATTATGCAGGTCACTGCCGCAGCCTTGGCGCCAAGGTGTCCGGATACTTTTGAAATCGGCTAGTACTCGTAGCAATGGCGTGGTGAATAACTATCTTACCATGACTGCCGGTATTTCGGGGCGGTCAGTTCATGCCAAGTGGCTGGGCTGGTTGGGTCTTATCGTGTGTGCCGGGGTTGATCCCTCTCTGCCGTTCTTGGTTGGATAGGAGTTGGTTGGATAGGGTCGGGGGGTTGCGGATCTTATCTGATCTGATACGGCATAATGGAGGATTGGAGGGTTGTGTGTGGGCACTGCGGGATGTCATGGGGGCTTGTTTGTGTTACGGGAGATAGGGCCGATTGGTTGAGTTGGTTTTTTTTCTTTTTTTTGTTAAATCCTCGGTTTATTCATAGCAAGCTACGGGAAAATCCATGGTAAACACCCTAAAGTATGACCTAAAAACCCAAACAACAAAGAAAACCTACATCTCCCAAAATAACAATTTATTGATACCAAGTATCACTCACAGCCCTCTCACTTATTGTACATACAGTTTAGTACCTCATGTCACCAAACCCTTGATACGCGTAAAAGGAAAAACCTCCCACCCCTTAGGGAAATTAACCCTGTTTTCCATCACATAAGCCACAAAACCTTTCCACAGCTCCCTGGCCCCTTTGCCTCTCTTCCACAAACCCGACTCCGGGGCCACATTGAACATCTCCTTATCCTTCCCGGCCCTAGCACCCACCAAAGCAGGACATTCCACTATGTGTTCCAGCGTCTCCAACCCTTCCCTGCATCTTTCGCAATTCGGGTCTCTCTCCTGGCTCGAACAATCCTTGAATGCATTCAAGTAACTTTTGTGCGCCCTCATCTGGTGTATCCTCCCAGCTTGGAACTTCGGCAGAGTCATGAAACTCCAACAATCTCTAAAAGGCGGCTTAAGCAGATAGTAGGCCGTGTATTCCGCCCCTACCCACTCTTTCCATATCTTTTTCCGGACCTCGTCCTTGGCCTTAAGGTAAGACTGCGCGTCTTGCAGTGTGACCTGGGTGACTGGTGATGGCTTAAAAGGTACAGTCACTCGGCAGAAGTGTTTGTGATCTGAGATATGTTTAATTGCGGTTGTGCTATGGGACCGGTGGGGTTAATGGTAGAGTTGACAACGGTGGAGTTGTCAATGGTGCGCGCAAGTGTGTGCATGAGTGCACGACCAACCCTCAACCACTACCTTTCAATGACCAACTATGTATATTTTAGAGTAATAAAATAATAAATAATACTAGCTAATACTTTGTATAACTGTTATGGGTAACCAACTCGGAACGCAGTAGAGTATGGTTAAGCGTTCATGTGTTCGATAACAGAGTGATGTCAGGAAGGCTTCTTAAAAATAATAATTGCTAATACTCAGTTCGCTAAAACTACAAAGAGTATGAAGTGTAGATAATAACTTATTATATTGATAAGATCTCTTCTCTGTTGCTGTCTGTCTAATAGCTGGGGAGGAACTCTTATTTTTATATCCCACGTGAGTTTCCGTGGCCGGTACATCTAATACCTATACTAACTAAGTACCTCCACAACAACTACTAGTCATTCGTCTTATCAATCCTAAGTGCGAACACTCGTAGACCCTGAACAATTTCCCGCTTCTGGTCATTCGGCTTATTGTACTTCATCTTCCTGATGGTGTGCAAGACTCCGCCAGTCGGAAGTAAACGATGCCTTTGCCATATGAACTTAGTCTGAGTTTGCCACCCAATTTGCGAATATACCAGTCGTTCCTCTTTTACTAAGGTGATCAGTCACAATATCAGACAACGGTGACAACACAGAGGCATGACTGCATTATCATTACGCAGAGTTGGTAGGCTTAGTGCTCCATCGCTTCTTTGATTTGCCTAATGAGAATGGGCTTGCAGCTACATCTCCTTAACTCCCGTCCGTTCTTGCAGACCAATGACTATTTGTAGTCGGTCAATGTGAAGCATTATTGTTTTCTGATTTGGTAGGCATTTCTGCTCACGCAGATATCATTTGTATCTTATACTGGATTCCAGCTGTATGAGTAGTGCACACTACACCTCTCATATATCCTGTGAACAGCTTCCGGTTAAACGGACAGCGATGACGTATACGGTGTTACGGGGAAGCTGCCAATTTTGCTATTTTTGCTGGTAACTAGCAACTTCACACTGTACTGCAGGCAACGTCCGGGCCCTACATTGGGACCTGAGGGGGGTGTTGGAATTGCATATGCCTAACAATAACCTCCTCTTGCATCCAATACTGCAGCTACCCTATCAGGCATGGATTTCCACAACTTCTCAAAAAACCCCACAGGTATTGTCTCACCAACCAAGGGTGATACATGTGCAAGCCTTCTCCTAACAGCCTCCTCTCCTCCTAAGGTATCTCCAATTCTTGGATACTGCTGGTGTAATCGCTTTTTAAGCTCAATGCATACATGCTTAATAGGATTTAAATTAGGGAAATAACGGGGGTGTTCCACAACTTCAATACCGTTTCTCTCCAGCCAATCTATTACACTATAAGCCTTGTGAACAGGGGCGTTGTCTTGCTGAAACAGGATATCTTGCATACCAAAAGAAATCATTTGATGAATAACAGGAAGAAGATATCTTCTTAAAAGTCCAACATACCTGGTCTTGATGATATTTTGAGCAATTGGGACTAAGAGACCCTTTCTCTTACCCCAAAAGCACCCCCATACCATGAGTGATATTCCCTTATCTTTCTCTTTTGGGTGTATGCAATCAGCCATCCACTTCTCCGCAGGTTCTCTAAATACTCATTGCTACTTTGGATTCTTTGATTTCTCCACAGTGCACTCATCACTTCAGATAACTCTCTCAAAATCCTCAGCTGTCCAGTCCCTATGAGCTGGAGCCCACTTCAACCTCTTTGCCACATGGTCTGGCTTCAGCTTAGGTCTTGACTTGGCTAGCCATTTTTTTACATTTGCTTCACTGAGTACCCAGTCTACTGCAGACAAATTATTAGACCATCATGTCATATCACACAGGGTAGCACAGAGAATTACCAGTATCAAGTGAAACACTAGGTGCATATTTATACCTGAAGGCAGACCTGGTCATTTTGCGATTGGATTTGGCTGCCTGGATGATTGTACGACACTGCCGAGTACTCAAGATTGGTGTACGGCCAGGGTGATGAAGGTTCTCTAGGGATTGGCGCTCACATGTCCGGACAAGAAAGCTTTTAACTGTAGTCCATGGCCGGCCAATAATTTGAGCCACCAAGGCAATATTCCGGAGGCAGTAGAAAAAGGCAATTATCATGCTCTTCTCTGCAAGGCCCATTTCTCTTCAGGAGGTCTTGGGTGGGGGACGTTTTTTTGCTACATATATGAGATTGCCAGATTGCCTAACCATTGGAGAGAAAAAAAATAGTGCTCAAAGGAATTAATGATTTGTGTAAAAGGGACTTTGGTCGTTTACAATGGGGGGGAACTTTCACGGTCGGCTTCAGGATCATCCTTGTTGCCAACTGTCATTTTGGCGAGGCTGGTGCTAGCTTAGTCACCTGAGACTTGTTTCACAAACACTTCTGCCGAGTGACTGTACATCCCTCCCTTTGAAGATAGTTGCAGCCACTGCCGCTACCTCATCCATCGGGAGTCGTCTCTGTTGAGTTGTAGTAGTGTTTGAGGCCAACGTCTTTGGCCTCATACTCTCATTGTTTCTGTCGAAAGCAAGCCTTCTGTTGGTGTCAAGCCTGAAATCACTCCATAACCGGAATGACATGAGTAACATCGCCGTCGTGACATTGTTTTCTGCTACCGCCACGGCCTGTCTTATCGTCGTCATCTCCCTAACCTGCTTAATATAAAGGTCCACTGGTGCAAGACACACCTCTGCCGACAAGACCTTCACATTGGTTGCGTGAGAGGTATTCGTTATCCACCTTGCTACTCTGTGCCAAAGTTTCTGCATCTTATCCACCATTGTCTTGGAAAGATTAAGGACTTCCACCCCGTACAACAGTGTAGGTAAAATTATACCCTTAGCAATCCGCCGTGCCCCATAAGGGGACATACCTTTGCCAGGCATCGAAAGCAGCTGGATCCTCCAGAAGGCCGCTGGTGCCAACGCCAGCCTCTTCTGAAAATGCGAAGTGGTTTCTCTGTTGTCCGCCAGCCAGTATCCCAACCCCCTAACCACCTTTCCTGCAGGCTGGACCACATGTGTGTATACTGTCACGGGGTGGGCCTCTTGCCTGCCGTTCTCCCTCAGTTTCTGCCAATGCATGAGTTCTGTGTTCGCGAGACTGAACGAAAGCCCCAGGCCATGATCCTTCCCAATCATTCTGCCCGTCTCGTCCTCAAGCAGCCTAGTGTTCTGGTACCCAGAGTGCGACACTACCGTAATCTGGAAGTCATCCACATACGAAGAAGTGAAAGCTTTTCTCAAGTCGCCGTGTGGGTGTAGCGGCCGGACATATAAGACGAAAAGCAGTGGTGACAAAGAAGAGCCTTGCGGAATCCCATTGTTGACCTCATGAGGTCTCCTGGGGCTGGCAGGGTATGTCAGAGTTATATTCCTTGTCGCCATAAAGCTCCGTATCCAGTTGATGATGTAGCCGAGCACAGTGTCTGCTCTTTCTACCCTATCCACCAACTTTACATGGTCCACATTATCAAAGCCGCCTTTAACATCCAGGAACAAAGTCGAAACTTTCATCTTTGCAAAATGCGCTTCGTTAATCCAATGTTGTAGCGACTTGAGCGCATCTACCGTCCAGCGCTGTGGTACACTACCTGTCTGGTTTATGCAATACAAGTCCTCCTTATGTGCTATCTTCATTAGCCTCGCATTCACTACCCTTTTGGCCAGCTTCAAAAATGTCTGCATCAAAGCAATTATTCTGAAACTGGAGTATTCAGTGTAGTCTGTTTTGTTCGGTTTTGGTAATATGACCCCAGTTGACTGCCTCCCATTGTCGCCTCTCTCCATGCCTGAGACTTCTCATCGGGTCCGTATACGTGATATGAACGTTCAAATCACCCACAACTAACGTGGGCTCCACTGTCTCCAAAAACAAAGCCTTGGGATCCACTGTACTACACCCCTCCACCTGCCTATTGTACACATTTATCAAGTGAAAGGAAAAACTACTACCCACCAGCCTATTCCTTCTGCCAAAAATTCGGAAATAAAACACATTGGTCTCAGATGGAGCTATCAAAAACGAAATCCCACCCAAAATATGCAAAGAAATATATGTTGCCACCCTGACCTTGTAACTATCTTCAAAAATACACTCATATCCCGGAGCCCTCAAAGGGGTACCGTTACATAGAGGCGGATCCTGTACACACACAAGGGAAACATTATAGCTTTTAACTATATGAAATAAAGAAATAAAAACATTATTGCTGAACACAACTTAAATGCACTTCTGTCGCTTCTGTACTGCCACTGTTCTCTACTATAAGGCTCTGTGGCCTACTCTTGAGAATGAGCCATACCAACATCGGCCAGGGACGCCATACGTTGGTCATATCTTTCTATCTCTTGCTCTTTCGCTTCAACCTGGACGGGGCACTCAGGATTCTTAGCCAACTGTTTCTCCCCGCAGGCGGGGCACTTCGCCGGGATCATTGCGCAGCAGTCAACCACTAGTTTTCTATGTCCAGGACAAGTCGTCTGATGGCACTTGTGTTCTCTTTCTGAGTGCGTGTTGGAGCAGATCGGGCAGAAGTCTACCTTCTCGTGGCACCCTATCCTTGAGTGACCAAACCTCCAGCATCTCGTGCACTGAGTAGTCGGGGTTGCATGCTGTTAGGCATATGCAATTCCACACCCCCCTCTGGCCCTGATGTAGGGCCTGGACATCGCCTCCAGTACGTTGTGAAGTTGCTAGGTACCAGCAAAAATCAGAAAATTGGCAGCATCCCCGTAACACCGTATACGTCATCGCCGTCCGTCCGACCGGAAGCTGTTCGCGGGATATATGAGGGGGGTAGTGTGCACTGCTCATACAGCTAGAATCCAGCATATGATACAAATGATATCTGCGTGAGCAGAAAAGCCTACCAAATCAGAAAACAATAATGCTTTACGTTGACCGACTACAAATAGTCATAGGTCTGCAAGAATGGACTGGAGTTAAGGAGACGTAGCTGCTAGCCCATTCTCATTAGGCAAATCAAAGAAGCGATGGAGCACTAAGCCTACCAACTCTGCGTAATGATAATGCAGTCATACCTCTGTGTTGTCACCATTGTCTGATATTGAGACTGATCACCTCAGTAACAGAGGAACAACTGGTATGATCGCATTTGGGCGGCATACTCAGACTAAGTTCATATGGCAAAGGCATCGTTTACTTCCAACTGGTGGAGTCTTGCACACCCTTAGGAAGACGAAGTAAAATTAGCTGAATGACTGTAAGCAGGGAATTATTCAGGGTCTACGAGTGTTCGCACTTAGGATTGATAAGACAAAAGACCAGTAGTTGTTGCGGAGGTACTTAGTTAGTATAGGTATTAGATGTACCGGTCATGGAAACTCACCCGGGATATAAATATGAGAGTTCCTCCCCAGCTATTAGACAGACAACAACGGAGAAGAGATTTTATCAATATAACAAGTTATTATCTACACTTCATACTCTTTGTAGTTTTAGTGAAACGAGTATTAGTGATTAAATCACGACGCCTTCCTGACACTACTCCATTATCGAACGCTTAATCTTACTCTACTGTGCTCTGAGTTGGTTACGCGTAACACATGTCACATTAGCCTTGACTCTTCAATCTTTCCCATGAACACTACCTGCAGTGTGATCTTCTGAGCATCTGCCTCTGGTAGCCTGACCATGATCGTGGTAGCCCTTTTACCCTTCCTTGTCTCCGGGTCGGCCTTCAAAAACTTCGCCGAGGACAAGTCGATTTTGTGTGAATCCTTAAAATGCCTTATGACTTCAGCATCCAACTCCTCAGGTTCAGACAGTAGTGCGTCGAGTGGTACCCCATGGATGCGAACGTTGACATCCGTCGGTACTCTCCTCAAGGGCAGGAAACTTGTGTCGCCATCGCTGTTGTCCTGTTTAGCGCATCCGTCATTTTTTGAAGATACCCAATATACTGGCCTGAGTCTGTCCCCACAGGTGCCTTGACTGTGACCATACCATTCAATCTCTTAGACGAGATCTGTAGATTAGTCGGGGTGTTGCATTCACACTCGACCAGAATCCTCGAGATTGCTACTGAGATACTTGCCTCGTCCACTGACGGATCTGCAAGAGGCTTTGCCGTTGTTCTCGTCGTGAAGAGCCTTCTTCTCAATAGAGCCTGTACACTTGACTTCTTACTCGTCTCGACCTTAATCCACTCCTCCTCCTTCTCTTTCGGGGAGGTAGCAGCTTTTTTGTCCTTTGGCAATTTCGCTGGCGGCGGCTCGGGCGGCGTTGTCCCCTCCTCCACTTTGCGTTTACCTCTCTTCTTCTTCTTTTCTGGGGTTTCGGTATTGGTGACTTGCGCCGCAACTGCTGTGAAAGATGGCTTTGGCTGCTTAGTCACTTTTTTTTGCCTCGTATCGCCCCTTGGCTTTGGCACACCTACGTCAAGCCCTTCCTGGACCATTGTTGTCTGGTTTTGTACCATCACCGTAAGGGTCTTAATCTGATGTGACTGGTCCACGATGATTGGCAAAAGTGTCAGACCCTGGTTGTCGAAATTGTCATCCTCCGCCGCCTCGGCAATCGCAATGGCAGCGGGGTTGTTCTTCATAGGCCTGGGGCTATTCAAAATGTCCCGTGCCAGCCTCCTGATTTGGTTATATTCAGGGAGGCCAGGGCCAGTCAAACAGCTTCCCCTAGCCCCCTTCCCTTTCGGTGTGGGAGTGCTAGGAGAGTCTGTGTCCATATTTTCGCCAAGGGAAGCCATGCCTTGGCAGAGGGGTGAGGTGTCTTTTTTGCAATTCATGTAACTTGACCTGTTGCGTTACGCAAAAACTGTAGATAGCTGTACGTGGTGTTGAAAAAAGTGCAAAATGCACTTATGGGGAAAATTGGGGGGAGGAAGCTTGGATTGGTTGGGTTGGTGGGGTTATAATACAAGTAGGAGCGCGAGGCTTGCGCTGGAGTGGCGGTATCATTCGTCCGGTGCTCTGGGTATGGTTCGAGTATCTTGTGGCTTTTTCTTGCCCGCTGGATGGGACTGTATCGTGTTGTATCATGGGTGGGTTGACTCGGCCCTCAAAAGTCTTGGGCACCTTGGTGTATAACTGTACAGTATATTCGGTATCGTCCCGGCGCTCGATATGCTCGAGTACAGTACAGTACCTACTGAGCCGGTGCTGCAGCAAAGTCCCCGGGAGTTAGTCTAGGAAGTGTAGCATACTCCATCATATATACCACCAGTGTGCACTACCCACGATACTACTCCGGTACTCGTAGTTTATTAATCCCCCGAGTCTCACCGTTATCTGCATACTGCATCATACCGGCAGTTCATGATTCCTACTGCAATGCCGGTATGGTACTGCAAGACCTCGGATTCCCTATCACTAACCGACAAAACCGACCAAACAACGAATGAATGAATAATCCCCCACGGCAGCGGGCCGCACAATACTGCAATGCCCACACCGCCACTAATCCTTCGCAGCTAACGTCGCAGCAAACCTCACCATACTCACGATGTAACTCATCGCGACATAATCTCAAAGCCTAATCCCCGCACATCACCCCACTGACAGCACCCGCCTCCAAGGTCTGATCCCTCCGTAGGTACGATCCACCGTTACTCCACTTGCCACTCTCGATTCAAAAACAAACCATACACTAGGTTAGATGCGTCCGAGGTGCCTAGCAGCTCACAACATGGCATATTACAAGTATTCGTATGGATATCTGCGGGCGAGAGATAAAGATGCACTGTGTGGTGCAGCCTTAACGACGGGGGTTCCCGCTCGCTTACGATAATGTATGGATTGTCGGTGCGGCGTATCTGGGGCAAATAATGCGGCTTCCGGTGTCGTATTGTGCTCGCCATGAGTGGTGAGTACCGGTAAGAGGTAAGAGCATTTAAGGGCTGGTGTGGAATTGTTGGTGGGAAGGATGGTGGGATGTCTGCTTAGTGTGTTGTATGAGCGAGGTTCTGGAGCAGCATCCTAATCGCACGAAGGATAGTCTACTACAATATTTATGAGGATAGTCTACTACGGTATTTACGAGTGCGGTACGAGTACTGTATTTCCCTCTAGAGATCACGTGGAAAGGACTGGGTTACCGGTTTATTACTACTCTATCATAGAAGGAGACTATCGTACGAAACGCTGTAGGTAAAGCTACCTAGAGACTTGATTAAACCCTCCCAGTAGCCGCAAAATCTGGCGAGCAAGATCCGGAGGTCTAATCCTCAATAGCCCACTCCGGCAGCTCCGTCTCATACCCCCATTGCCCATCCTCGCACTCGTACCTCTTGGCGTGCAAGTAGATCCCTAATTCATGCCGTCCTGGGTCTGAAAAGAGCGGAGTATCACAAACTTCGCATCGCTTTCCCGTCAGCTTCTCCGCCTTGCGGCCTTCGTAGTCCTCTCTTTTATTCATCAGCCCATTAGCAGAGGGATACGGGGGGTGGGCGGAAGGGAGAAGTAATACATTATCTCTTCATATCTAGTCTCTTCCTCCCTACCGACCTTGTTTAGCCTCTCAATGATCTCCTCGTCCTCACCTTCACCACCTTTTCCTAGCGCTGGCCCCCAGACGTTGCGGTTGCAGTATATCTACATCCCCGTCAGTCGCATTTTCTGAAAAGTCAGTTTAAAATTATGGGGGGAGACCGGATCATTAGTTATCGGATGTCCTAAGAACTGCAAGTGAACTCTTATCTGATGCGTCCTGCCCGTGAAGGGATGGCACTCCACAATACTATAATTCTTCTCCGGATTATACTTTATCCTCTTGAACAGCGTCTCCGCAGTCTTCCCGCTCGCGCGGACTCTGTTTAAGCCTAACTTTGGGGATACAGAGAGGATGGGCTGGTTACAGATTACCTCGTCCGAGGGAAATTTGTCCTTGACACGGGCGACGTATTGTTTCTTTATGGTGCGGGTTTGTAACTGTCCCATGAAGTCGTTTGCGGTTTCCGGGGTTTTGGCCATGAACATCAGGCCGCTGGTTAGCCTGTCCAGGCGGTTACATGCTTTTTTCTAATTGTTAGCACTATGCATGGAGAAGGAAAGGGGGGGGCGTACGGAGCGGAGCATGGCCGTTACGGTCATACTTCATTATCTCAATTACCGTATTAAAATTATACCTTCCAGCAGGGTGAACCGGCACTCCCGCGGGTTTGTTAATAACAATCAATCGGTCGTCCTCGTACACAGTTTCGATTGGCTTCGCCGACACGGGAGGCTCGTGTCTGTGGAGTGTATGTGCGAGCATATCCCCGTTCTCGAGCTTCGAGTTCAGACTCGCAACGATAGTCTGCATAGAGACCACCTGCACGCCACCGTTATTCCTCCCTTCACAAGTATCCTGCTTCACCTCACCATTGCCCCTCCTCCCTTTAATGCCTCGCCTCGCCCCACTCTTATCCCTACGAATAATACTGATAGAGCCTTTTTCTATTGCTGATTTCTAGGTTCAAGTTAGCTGCCTAACCCGCCGGCCAATGCTCAT
>QLOI01000196.1:0-27226 GCA_003313605.1 Tuber umbilicatum | reverse complement strand
CCTCAATGAAGACAACACTACTACGATCTAGAGCTCGCTAACAACCTCCAGATATCTTACAGTCTTTCGGAGACATACGGGAGTCGAAAGTCAACCACTTAACCGGAGGCCTCCCGGGCTTCCGGTATACCTTGCATACCTACTACCGTAGACTTTTAAGGATCAGTCGTGTATGCACTCGAGAAACACTTCTCGTGTAACCATTTGGTCGCCCCATGCCCCCTCACATATCCCGCCAACAACTTCCGGTCGGAAGGACGGCAACAACGTATACGGTATTACACCGACGTCTTCAATCATAGGCTTTTACTAGTAAACCAGCAACTTCCCTATAGTTGGCCCACGACGCATTGTCTGAACATCGGGGCCAGAGGGTGGTGTTGGACTCAGATTTCTCAATGTTCGTCCTAGGCAAGATTTTCTCCGGTTCGTAGCCCTACAACGGATTACCCGATTGAGCCTAGATTCGAACCTCCTATATAATCTTGCGTAACAAACAATTCTATGACTTTTCCCGAAACTTCGCGTAACCTTTTAAGCTCACGGTCGGGTAACTCCTATCCAAAAGTAGGGTAACCTGCTTACCGAGGTAGGGTAACTATACTCCCTAAGGTAGGGTAACTACCTGCCTTAGGTAGGGTAACTCGCCGGAACTCTCGGAGACCTTCCGAACTCGCAGCGTAGACTTCCCTACCTACCCGGTATACCTTTTCTAGTTCGCAGTCTAAGCATTACCATTTGCTTAGTCCACATGGTAACCCTTCCCTTGAGTTACCTGACTAGCCTAACCGTAACCCTTCCGGACTCCAGCATGGGATAAGACTAAGTCTACTGTAAGATCCAGCAGGGTCGTTACATTAGTACAGTACAAGAACCCACTGCAAAATGGATCAGACTCAGGTTTGGGCTCTGGAGTAAAAGCTGATGGAAGTCCCAGACAGCCTGGTATGTCATCTTGATTACCCAAACCCTGCACAAATAATTGCCAAGTTCTATTAGTGAGATCTAGTCTATCATGGAGGTTATTTTAGCTCCACCGATCCCACGATAGCTACCGCCGCCGAACACCACACTTGTGACTTTCGGCTGACAGATCATGATATGGAGGCCTATCAGGATATGACGGTCCTGGAGCAGGCGCTGGCTGAAGAGGGGAGACCTTTCATCGATTGGGTAAAGCCCATCGAATGGCTATTACCCGAACCTGAGGTCTACGAGAAGTGGGAAGAGAATCAAGCTCACAATGTTGACTGGATCAATTTTCATGACTCTGTTGACGAGGGCGGCGATGGCTCAGTGGACCCTGATGGGGTCTATGGGGAAGAGGAGAGGGATACATAGAAGGAGGAGGAATAAGAAGAGTCCGCGGAGGGGGGGGGGTGGGGAGGGGAGGAAGCGCTTTCCCGGACATATATTCAGTCCTAGGATGAGGCCATCAACATGATGGCAACGCAGGATTCCAATGAGAACTGGTTTTGCGCCAGCCCCCTGGAGATTAGAAAGTACCTGCTTGGGCGAGCTACGACCCCTAAGGTCTTCTTTTCAAGTCTGGAAGACCAGCAAGGCGCCATTGAGCATAACATTATTAGGAGGAAGTAGTTTCTTGCTGGCAACACTCGCCTTATTGTTGATCTTGAGGCAGTCGCAAGGGAAGGCGCTGCCAAGCAAGTGGTTGATCTTGTGAAGATAGATGAGATTGACCACTAGATTGACCCCCTTGTGCTGCTTAACATGACCAACATGCTGTTCCCAAAGAGTGTGAAGCAGGAGCCCTGGGAATGCTCTTTTTTTTTACTATCTCTTAGTCTTGCTCTTTTTCCCATCTGTCAGTCCCCCTGCCTTCCTCTTTGACCGTTTCCCTTGCACCCTTATTTGCCTGTTCCTCCTGCATCTTCTCACTCAAGAGCTGCCCCCCCCTACTATATTGTGTACTCAGACCCTAGTTCTCCCCTATCTTGGTTAAAACTCCACTTCATAGATAATAATAGGTGCTTTGTGCAAAGTTGCCCTTTCCCGCATAATGCATTGTCTCTGAAGCTCGTATAGTTCATCAGCACCGAATAATGTCACCAGATATAGTGTGGCCAACTACGTAGGACAAAATCTATACGCCTATATTCATACGCCTAAAGCCATACGCCCAAAGCATATGCACAAAGATATATGCCCAAAGCCGTATGTACAAAGATATTTGCCCCTAGCCATACACCCAAGTCATATGCCTAAAGACATATGCCCAAAGCATACGTACAAAGATATATGCCCAAAGGCATATGCCCAAAGACGTACACCTAAAGACATATACGAAAAGCACATGCACAAGACACATGCCCAAAGCCATACCACCTAATTCATACCAAATCCATGAGCACTCTATGGTGCTATTCGAATCCAACACTTCCTTATCACTAGTATAATTACAGAATCCGAACAGTCAAAGTAATAATCCTATATAGTTGGACAGGCTGGTCCGGGCGGTCTGCCGGATCCAATTCTATCTCAAAGTCAAACTCAGAATCTACAATTGTACCAGGGACAACACCCATAATAACTTTGCTACTCGTACTTCCACTCCGCATTATTTGCCTTGAATGGACTGTAGTAAGAATGTAGATTCCTGCCTTCAGGTCAACAAGAATCTCATCAAATGCTGCATTGTCACAATCCAAGAATCCTGATACCATCTCCTTTCTCTGTAGCTCCACGTTTTCAGACTTCTCATCATGGATTTTGGTTCGCCACAAATCTGTCCTACCTAATACTGGAGTATGCATTCCAGCCTCCAGATAATCCGCCAGATCTGCTACATAGTAGCATGAATAAGGTGAACGGTGTGAGTATTGTTGGATAGTTGACTTACAAAAGAATCGTATCACTTTATGACCCCCGGCAACTGAGTAGAGATAAGAATGTGAAAGCAAGGTTAGTCCAAGGTCCCTATAGTTGTCCAGAGAGCTGTAGAGCATATTATTCATCTCAACAAAGTTATAGTCAGTGCGAACACCGACCTTTGCATGAAGTCATGGAAGTGGAATGACCTACTGTTTGGTGTACCTTAGGGGACCGGTTCCAATAACAATGTGGTTCTCGATACTCTCCATGATTTGAAAGGTGAGACTAGATTCTGAGGTTATAGGATCATGGTGCTTCGATAGTAGGGAAAGGAGTTTGAAAGAACGATATATTATAGAATGGTTGATAGCAACCAGCGGTAGGGTACTCCAGAGCAGCTGATGAATTCTTGAACTGGACAACCGTGTAATAATTACCGATACAAGCCTGGAAGCTCCTGATAAGCCCAGCCACTTATATATTGAGCTAATCTATATCAAGTTTGACAGTACAACCCAAGAACTTATTATTTATGAAAATTTACAAAAGCCGGAATGAGCAGCTATTACTCTGAACCCAATTCAGGGACCAAGGACCAGGTCATTTTTCCCCTCAGTACAAGGCGGTTGGGATGATACTGGTGAAAGATTTCAAAGCTAGAGACTCGGCCTTCAATTTCTTAACCGAAATTTAGCACTAGTATGATGACCGAGGATTACAGTGTTCTAAGTTCCAACATTCCCGCTATGTGCGCACCTCTTACCAATTTAACTGCCTTGCCTCCATGTGTCCACTCGAATCCAGATAATTTTAACCAGTATCGCGACGCAATCCTTGGTGACCGGCTATTAGCCCAAGGTTTGTCTATATCTCACAATTAGCTTTTACTGTAATGGTAATATAGGTATGAGTTCTAGCTTGGACAGAACATAGTAACAGCATACAGAAAAAGAGGTTGACAGTCTATCGGTCAAATGATATGCAATGGATCTCAATTGGTTCGTTTGGACTGAACATCCATGTCTGAAAATCCTGAATTTCAACTGGCTCATGTGGCGTGGTAGTCATTGTCGTTGCAGATAAAGAGAAAACAGCGGATAGTGATAGGTTAAATATAGCAATCTTCCAAGTGCATGGGGTGTGGTGGCTCGGTAATGGGCGGTCTTGTTGCATGGGAAAGAGTTTAAATACAATGGTTATAATCGGGAATCACAATTAGTCACTCGGAATCCAGAACTGACTGAAGTACCGTACTATGTTATATTTCAACCGATACTTCTTTCTATTCGAATTCCTACGAATGATTGCCAGAGCTCCAGAGAATTCTGGCAAGTAGATCTAATTGGAAAATCATATTGCCGCGTAGTGTGAAGGTGTTGTATGAGAGTGCTCACTGTGGATTATTGAATTCTGGTAAATGCTCCAATACAGTCATGTTGGATTATATGCCGCTTAACCATGTTTTTTGACCACGGCTCGGCTTTCAGACTAGGATAAACTTTAAGTTCATTCATAGTTTATCCAATATCCAACTCTCAATTCGTGTAGTTCCTATCAAGCTCCTTACTATAATATTTACGAAATAATACATACTCGATCATACGCACAAAGGTCGTACTCATAAATTATACTCCCAAAAGCCATACGTACAAGTCATATACACAAATTCATATCATCAGTTCTCACAACTATTAGTACACTTAAAAAATGCATATGCAGGTGAATAGAATCATACAATAATATCCAGGTGAGGTTCTTAGTTTAGTGGATCAGAGATGATCTTATCAGAACGGTTCATTGCCCAAATCTAAACATCTTTTTTGAAGGAGGCATTACAAACGAATGACTACCATTACACCAAATACCAAAAGTCCCTTCAAATCTTGGAGCAATGTCGTACTGTTCTGATACTCAAAATGACTTCACAACCGGAATCCTTCCCAGCTGGCGGCATACACTTCCACTATAACAGCCAACGGGCCGACCACAGCAGCAGTGTAGGAAGCCGTACTTCCTTTCTTAAGATACACAAAAGCCCAGCCAGGGACCAGTTTCCTTCTCCATCTCTGCTTTCTATCGGATTGAGTTCATACACGAGCGATGGCCCAGAAACAACAACTTCAGGACCTGCAGCCAGCGCCTCTCAAGCACCTTTTTCAAGTTCCACAAGACCTTCGCACCATGTTTCTGTTTCACTGTCACCTGGAAACCAAGATCAGGCTTGGAACATGTTCCACTTACCAGCTTCAGCTTCAGTAACGAGTTATGCAAATACATTTGGGATATTGGGAAACTTTTATCTCTATACTGAAGAATATCATGAGAGCTGGATAGATTGGTGGAAAGAGACACCAGGGTTTGTGGCATATACAACAAAATATACCAGCAGGTAGAAGATTGGATGGAACTCTGATCTTCGAGGTACAGATATTTGGAAATACTTTCAGCAATACGCCAACCGCTCAGGTCGTGCCATTGGCACACCATGGGGGATACGCATCATTTGCAGGAAGGTCCTCGCCCAACGAAGTGGCACAGGCTTCAGCTCGATGCGCCATCACAACAAGTCCTCCACAGGTTATAAATCTTCAAAGTTTAACAGATTTGACTGTAGAAGTTCACCTGGTACAGATGTCCTTACACTATGGCAAAAAGGAACAAAAACAGGAAATGGGGGCAGGATAATTGATCTAGTAACACCAAAGGACCTCAAACAGCATGTTTTCGAAGAATACTTTCTAAAGGCCTTCCTTGTCACGAATCTTGCATTTAATTGCTCAATCAAGCTTGCCTTGCGCCGAGCCTTCCAATATATTTGTCCAGGTGTGGAAATCTCTACCCCAACAACCCAGACAAGACTCTTGCAACAGCTCGGTAACTCTAAAGTGGATGAGGTTCGCACTGGTTTTCCAGTTGATGGAAGGATTTCTCTACCAGCTGATACTTGGACTTCGCTGAATAAACTCGTACATCTGGCAATCGTGGCATATTGGATGTCAGATAACTTAAAGATAGAGAAAGTGCTAATAGGGTTTGAGGAAATAAAAGGTTCTCACAGGGGTGCCAATATGGTAGGGGTAATTAATAAAGTCTACGCTGAATAAGAGATTCAGGATAGAATTCTTTGGTTCTTCACCAATAGTGCTAGTAACAACAAAACTATCGTAGCAGCCTTAAACAATGCATTAGGTTCACTGTCAATAGAATGGTCCCCGATGGAAACCCATATTCCATGCATGGCCCATGTTGTTCAGCTTGTTCTTCCTGTATTCATAAGTTCCATCAAGGTGAAATCAAAGGATGGTCAGATGCCATCAGGCTTTAAGGCAGATTATATTGATAAGATTATGAGATTGCATAATGGTTTTCACAAGACAATAGAAAAGGTAATATCCAAGACCCATACTGTGCAACAGTTTCACAATTTGTAAATTAAACATTTCATACGCATAGATTCATACACACAGATTCATATGCCTGAAATATATACCCTTAGGTGCAAAAGTATGAATATGAATCTACTGTATGATGAAGCCTAAGTTTGGAGAATGAAGGAGATCTAGATTGATCCTAGATACTATACCCAACGCGTTGAAGAGAGAATGCTTATCAGTGTGTACATTAGCACCCGAAAATGTGTATTGCTATTGGAGCTTCACCTCAGCGCCGGCTGCACTTCATTGAGATGCAGAACAACTGGGTAACCATCCCAATTATGCTCATTTACGATGTCAAAACATGGTGGAACTTGACTCTGAACATGATGCAGAGATCTGTGCGGTTCCGTACATTCACGAAGGATTGGTTACAAACTTATCCTGAGTTTACACCGCTGTGGTCCACTCCCGAAGAATGGAAACAGGTTGAATACATCTTGGAAGTACTTTAACCTATCCGGTTTTGGACCCTATGGATATCAAAAACATGCGGAGTCTTGATTCATCGCGTATTCTAAGTCTACCAAGACATTTTTGATCATTTAGAAATACCAATTGCAACGTTGGAACGGATGAGGATGCATTGGAAGGTGGACATTTGTGAAGGTTGGCTGAGAGCAAAACTAGAGGCAGCAGTTTATTATGGTAAAACCAAAAATCCAAGAGGCCTTCTGTTTGGCGTTGGAGCTTCTCTCAACCCATATTCCAAACTAGACCTATTTTGTGAATAGGATTCAGATGATGCTTCTGGTGAGATGGATTATGAGGAGCCATATACAAAAGAGTTTATCGCATATTGCGATTTTCAGTACGCATCAATGAATGCCCGGTGTCCAGATACGCTAATTCCATATAGCAGTCTAAATATTCACTCAAAAGATTTTCACAGATTGAGATTGAGAACTATTGTAGTCAACGAGGCACGGGTGATTATCGAATCAGAATCTGATCTTGAACCTCCAGAGCCAGCCACAGGAGCCTCAGGTTCCGTGCCTGACAGGAACCCAGCTGGGATCTTTTATAAGGCAAACATACTGGAGTGGGGGAAGATTAATGCTGGCGGATTCCCCAATTTGGCTCGGAAGGCTAAGGATCTTCTTGTAGTCCAAGGAGGCAGTGCTGGTGTTGAATGGGTATTTATCACGGCAAGAGATGTGGTTCAGTATCGTCGATCCAGATTGCAAAGCAGCACAATTCGGGCGTCAATGCTTGTGAAATCATGTGAGCATGAAGAATTACAGGCAGAAATAACAAATTATGACAGCAAAGGAGAGGCAGCACGGTTGAAAGAATTGGTAGCAATTAAGCATTACTGTGGTTGGGCAGATAGGCAGGACCAGAGTGATGAAGAGGGTTACGACTGTATCTCAGATGATGACGAGTCATAAAAAAAGAACACAGTGTGGTCTTTTGTCAATCAGGATTGAAGAAGGACGTTTGGAAAAGAGCTAAGGCCTGTCCCACCAGATCATGGCTTTGTTCAATCTCAATACACAAGGCCTCCACCAGATCGAGGTCAAGATAATTGTGAGCAATTGGCAGGTTCGGAAGAGTTAGTGACCTTGGAGGGAGCGACAAGCTGGGCAAATAGATGTTGCCAGTATAGGGGATCCAAATGGCCGGTAGGAAGAGGTTTGCCCTATGGTGGATATTCATCAGGAAGCTACTGAGTCAGTTCCTATGGTGCTATGGGTAGCCCGGAGAAGAGGGCAGGGCGATAAGGGGATTGAAGTTACAACAAGAAAGCGTGCTGGGACAGCTGGGAAAGAAAAGAAAAGGTCCTGCTTAAACTAGGTTAAAATCCGCAAGGATATAGTTCTGCATTCACAGAATTCGGTTAAGGTGATTAGGCTTCAAGTGTAGAGTAGTTTTATTGCCACTAAGACATACCTACCAACAGTAGGGTGCACAAGTAGTAAGACATGTATAGAGCATAACAGTGCAGTAAACATCAAGTGCATGATATAAGTAAGTCATATGATCGCAATGTATATGGTCAGAAATGCTATGAATATAAATCGTACACCTAAAATTATATGTAGAGCAATAACATAAGTACAAAATTAAGGGCTGGATATAATTGTAGGCGCAAATTTACATGTTGGGACATGCAGTAGTAATGTAGGAATCATACGCACGAAATTATATGTTTAGTTCATACGCCCAAAATTATATGCCCCGGAAATCAAACGCGGAAAGAATTATTGAAGCTATTGTTAATAGAGGAGTTGTGACTTAGATAATTCACACTTACCAGGAGGTTAGTTGCTACGGTTTCAATCCGTCATGTGACCTGTTCACTAACTACTCTTAGACAACCCCTATTTCCTATTCCCCCATTCCCCCATTGCCGCGCATTCCTCTCCGGTTCCCACATCCACCTACAAACGCAACTAGAGGCACTGACATATGACGCGGTGAACAGCAGACGAGTACGATAACTTGACGCAAAGAAACCCTGTACTACACTCTAGATATACCAGAGCCATTATTCTACACCAAACGCCCTTTTAATCGATCCTGGTTTGAGCTGGAAGGGAGATGGCTTTCAGCGAGTTTGGGTGCGTCAAAAAGACTGTGAGCAGATTATCAAAAGAGCGGGAAAAGAGGGCTATGACGAAGAAATGATAGCGGGAACGCTGAAGAAACATGGAGCAGCAGGTTCAGGAGACCCCTATGAACATTGATGAGAGTGAACCTATTCGTAATTCGGGCACAGCCAAACGTAAGATATCATCCACGGGTATTTAATAAAGGTCTATTCATACATTGAAAGTATATACTGATCTCTTTATCGATTATATTAGATCTTTGGCTACCTATCCTATGACTCAATGGCAAGATGCTATACAGCATGAAACGGAATATTTGCCAGATGTTCCGTGAACCCAGAGATCATGTAACATATCAATGTGCTGATTTTGATATCCTGGACGCAACCCTTTCATGGCCTAAATGTCAGCCTGACTCCAACTTAGAAGACAACTTGGAAGAACAAAATGAGCCAAAATTGCAACTCGTCATGGGCAACATTGTGATAATAAGGGACAGGTAAGTATTAATAATACTTGTAGTTGTAAATAAACTTACACGGTGGTTAAATTATAATTAGGCATGGCACCCCATGTGTAGTAAAAGCGGGGAACAAAATGGCCAGCTGGCTATTACCTCAAATACAACCAGCGGTCCACGAATTTGTTGCTTGCAGGAATTTAGCTGCAGAACATACCTGGCATGATGGAATGGGCACATGGGAACGCTATCTCCTACGGCAAGATAACAGACATTCAAGATACTGATACCGCCACCAACCAACCATACGAAGGATTCTACAACTCTCGGCATCCCAGCTGGGAACGCGAGCAGCAAGCTTAATCCTGACAGCACTTTAAGAATGAAGGACTGTATTATTGGACACTGCTTGTTTACAGCAAGAATGGCAAAGCGAACCAAGAATATCAAACTTGGGCCAGGGCCAGCGCCGTCGTATAACTCGAAACTAGCCATTGAAGCACTGAGGATAGTAGCCAAAAAGATTCAGCCATTGACTCAAACTGTGGAGGCTTTATTTCATGCTTTCCTCCCCAAAGAGTATTCCAAATAAAAGGCCCGCTGCGGGACCAATTACAATAGAAGTGGAGACAAGATTGACGAAGCATTTGCGATGCCTGCTTCACAGAGCTTGGAGTTAAGATTGATTGTCCTCCTGGTACTATACATTTCTGTCAACTACATGCGTTATTGACATATACCAGCTAGGCTTGGTTATTTTCACGTGCTTGTCGGTGGTAGAGCATTATATAGGATCTTTTGTGGGTCATCGCTATAGTGTAGTCCACTTTACACACCAGGCGGTACATGATTCCTACGTGGAGACGACGGGGAAGCCATTGTGGGAATTCAGCAGAATGCCAGAATGGTGGCAGAAATCAAGTAGGAACTTGAACGTGTAGATAGTTGTTTCTCATTAGTCCTGTGTCTATGTGAAGTAATGTAATAAATAGTCAAACTAGGTCTACCAGTATCCAAACTAGTTAGTTGGACAGAGGTCATTCACTCATGCGCCCAAAACCATATGCTCAAAACCATACGCCCAAAACCATCTGCCTAAAACCATACGCCCGGGTCTCTATAGCCAAAATGATACATTGTAAGTCATATGCCGAAAGCCATACCCTCTGAGGATCGAATGCCCAATAACTATATAATAGTGGGGTCATGTACTTCAGATGTAATAACAGGACTTGGGGTTAATCTAATTTTGCTCTCTTCACTTATGGTTACTGGATAAGGAAATCAGGGCCCCGCACGGTTGGGACCTGGAGAATTAGGGAACGGGGCCCCGCCTAGGTAATAAGCGGCGGGAAAAAACACCCCGCCCCCTGCCATGGCCCATGCGGGGCCATGTGGAAGGCGGGGCGGGGAGAAGAGACATAAAATTGACCCAGACCGTGTTGACGGCATGGCAGAAATCAGAAAACACGCCCCGCCCCGCCCCGTAACAAACGCTAAGCAGAAACGGCGGTTGTAGGAGCCGGCGAAACAGGAGCAGAAATGTTGGTTGCAGCAGCCAGCAAAATAAGGGAAGAAATGATCATCACCGGAGACGGTGGATCGAGAATAATCAGCGGAGCAGCAGCAGGACTCAGGCTCTCCGTAGCGGCATCATTCCAAGGCCAGACACGGAGTCATCATTATGGGATTGGTGCGGCCTCCTCTGATAAGGGACTTTTGAGGCACTCTGCCATCCGCATGTGCCCTCGCATTACCCGCTGTGGGGATCTGTGTATCACTTAAGCTGAAGCCCCTGAAGACCCACCGCCTGGATCCTTGTCCTTGTCCTTGTCTTTTTTGAGCAATTAACCACAGAGTTAACTGAAAGCAGGATAGGATTGGGAACTTACGTCCTCCTCATCCTCCTCCATATATTCTTGTGCAAGCCAGTCCACCTCTCACAAAGTGACACTTCCGCCCTCCAACGCTACACCTCAATCTCCCTCGGACGCCACTCCTTGTCCTTTTCCTCCTTTACCTCCCATGGACGCCACTCCTCATCCTTGCCCTCCTCTACCTCCCTCGGATGCTACTCCTTCTCTTGCAACCTTTCCTCCTCTGGCATGGCCTGCCCTCTATCTCGCGCTAGCCAACTGAGATCCCAGACCTTGCAGTTGGAAAACTGGTAACTACCGTTGGCAGGCACAGGGGTCAGGTCCTCTCTCTGATTGTTCGAACGGGCCTCTAGGACCATTAGGTCCCTGGGATGCTTGCCATCATGGTCAAGCAGCCATTCTAGGCTGCCATCATCTTTGTATAAAAGGATGAGCTCTCTTAGCAGGAGAGACTCAGAGGGCGCGCGGCTAAGAGCAGGTTGGCTATGACCTGTTGCACAATAAGATATCGGAAACACCTAATATCCTCCTTCACATGTTGCCCCTGCACCACCCTGGGCACACTTTTTATTCTATTTGATGCCAGGACTCGGTACGGAATTCCTTGCCCGAGTCAGCGCCACACCAGAGGTAGCCAGGTAAAGGATAGCCACCCGTGGGGTGCCTGTCAGGGAAATCTTGTGCCTGCATTGCTCGCGGGTAATATTCGGACCTCCAATTGCGTTGTACCAGTTAGCAGTTCCGTAAGCACAAGAATTGGAACAAATAAAATATAAAACACAAAGAAAACCTACAAGCAGGTTCCGCGACCTTGCTAACAATTGCCCGCTCAGGGGCTAGACCCTGGTTCATTGGGCGAACTTTCTTGGCTGTGTCCTGGACCGAGATCCTCAGATGACATTTGACTGCGTCCATGTCATCCGCCCCGTGCTTGGTCTGAACAAGCTCGATCTAGTCAATGACCACACAGTCGCAGCAGCATACCTTTGGGCCCACTCCAGCTCGGAGTCTGGCAGGCGGCTGGGGTCTACTAAGTGTGCTGTCATGTGGGCTCTGAATGCCTCCCGCCACGCTCTTTAAAGGCCCTTGCTGCCGTGAGGTCTCAGGAACACACACAAGCTTTCTGAGTATTCAATTTTGCCCAAGCACTCCCTGATTGAAGAATAATAATTAATTAGCTTGACCTATACTTACTTTGCATATACATGAGTATTTAAACTTGCCAGGAGTCCTCTACTACTAGTTCAAAGCGCAGGGGCTCCGCAGATGACTTACTCTGACCACTGGTGATGTAAAGGTTAGATCAATTAGGGAGACGTAGTAAAACTCAAGAGTGATTACTTACCAGGCTTGCTGTACTAGTGTTCAGGCAGGCGGAGATACCAGCACTCTACTCTTGGTGGCACTACTGTAGATTTCCTCGACCTCAATGGCGGGACGTTTGACTCTTCTCACATCACTTTCCTCAGGTAGGTGGGCTGGTTCATGTGGGCCTCTTAGCAGGGAGCACATGTTAATGATGTTCCACAGATAATTATTGGAGGCAATATACCCATGTGTTCTGATAGGCTTTCTTTTGAATTTTGCGGTTGCCATTCTTTCTTATTTTTTGTTATGGGC
Source organism: Tuber umbilicatum (assembly GCA_003313605.1). Classification (NCBI taxonomy): domain Eukaryota; kingdom Fungi; phylum Ascomycota; class Pezizomycetes; order Pezizales; family Tuberaceae; genus Tuber; species Tuber umbilicatum. The sequence continues at coordinate 14,448 of QLOI01000196.1, read as the reverse complement.
GGGTTATAGGTGATACAATGATCTGTATGTGAGGGAATGTGATGACATTGAGGGTGGATGTGAGGACGTTTTTTTGGTCAGAAAGCGAAGGGAAGATGTTTAGGTGATGGAATGAGGGAAAAAGCTGGATGTGAAGAAGAGATTGGTGACAAGTATTTAGGTGACCGAGAGAAGCCGGCCAACAGACGCGGCCGGTATGGAGAACTTGTTCTAGGGTGCAAGGGCAAACAGCACTATGGCTGGTGTGCAAGTGCAAACCATGATGCCAAGGAATCATCACACGTCGAATGCTTTTCTTGAAAGATTTTCAGACTAATAGCCGGTTCCCCTCCTATTTCGCTATTACTCATAGTCGGGGAAAGCAAGCGGGACGCCAAAGCAAGTGACATACCAGAAAAAAAAAATTTCACCACGTGACATGCTTACATAATACTAGTCTTCAACTATCAAGTATGATATAAAAATTTGAATAATGAATTTGCCTGAACTGGTTATACAGTAGTATTTACTACTTTGAATAACACAGGAAAATGTGTATGAAATTACTATATACATGTCAACTACATAGTTTCAATTTAATGACATAAAATTGGCATTTCTCCCAATAGAGTCTGATGAGATATAGGAATAAGCAGAATCAGATTCACTAGTAAGGTTCTCCATATCATCAACTATACAACTATTCTCCCCACAAGGATATTCTTTAGAATAACTTCTCTCAGCTTCCCTTCATGTATTATCAATCTGGACATGTGCAACTTCACTATCTTGAGTGAGTAATTGAGGATCTATTGCGATTGTAAAGCCTGAAGATAAGGGGGCAAGTAGCAGTAAAGTGTTACAGGTAAGCAACTCAAAGCTCAGTAGAGTAAGCTTAAGCGTTTACGTGTTTGATAACGGAGTCATGTCAGGAAAGCGTCGCAATTTTATCGCTAATACTCATTTTTCACTAAAACTACTCAGAGTATGAAGTATAGGTAATAACTTGTTATATTGATAAGATCTCTTCTCCGTTGCTGTCTGTCTAATAGCAGAGGAGGAACCCTTATATTTATATCCCGTGTGAGTTTCCGCGGCCAGTACATCTAATACCTATACTAACTAAGTTCCTCCGCAACAACTACTTGTCTTTCGTCTTATCAATCCTAAGTGCGAACACTTGTAGACGCTGAATAATTTCTTGCTTCTGGTTATTCGGCCTAAATTTACTCCGTCTTCCTGAGCGTGTACGAGACTCCACCCATGGGAAGTTAAAGATGCCTTTGCCATATGAACTTAGTCCGAGTATGCCGCCCAAATGTGAATATACCAGTTGTTCCTCTGCTATTGAAGTGATCAGTCTCAATTTCAGACAACAGTGACAACACAGAGGCATGACTACATATCTTTACGTAGAGTCGGCAGGCTTAGTGCTCTATCACTTCTTTGATTTGCCTAGCGAGAATGGGCTTGCAGCTACGTCGCCTTAACTCCGGTCCGTTTTTGCAGACCTTTGACTTAATTGTAGTCGGTCAATGTAAAGCATTATTCTCTTCTGATTCGGCAGGCTTTTCTGCTCACGCAGATATCATTTGTGTCATATACTGGATTCCATTTGTATGACCAGTGCACACTACTACCCTCATATATCCTGTGAACAGCTTCCGGTCGGACGGACGGCGACGATATATACGGTGTTATGAGGATGCTGCCAATAATGCGATTTTTGCTGGTAACTAGTAACTTCAAAGCGTACTCCAGGCGACGTCCGGGCCCTACATCGGGGCCAGAGGGAGGTGTTGGAATTGCATATGCCTAACATAAAGCTTGCAATAAATCAGGTGGTACTTGCAAGGATTCAAGATCCTCTGGACTTGGGTCTTCTTCTGGATCATGAATTGCTATCAACATCTCAGCTGGAACTCTCCCACCTCTTGCTTCAATAGCCTTAACTTGATTCTTTTTCTTCTTCTCGGTCCTGCGGGCATTAATACCATGACGCTTGAGAGAAACCTTTGCTTTATTTACTGTAATTCGAATATTTCTCGGAGCTTTCTTGATTGCAGCATCTTTCTCCTTCTCAACATTTTCCACCTTTCTGTAACTTGCACCTTCAACTGTCATTGGACCACCCTTTCGAATTACCTGTCTGGATCTGCTCTTATGCTTTGTTTCCTGCTGTTCTATTAATTGCACATTCTTGTACAATTGCTGTTGAAGTTCTGCTTGAGCAAGAGATATCTCTGTCCCTTTTGCCCACTGTTGAAACCGAGCTTTTGAGAATGGACTAAGGGATTCTGCACTATCAACCCACTCTTTCAAACCTTTTTGACACTCAAAATAAGAGCTGGGAAGAGTAGGAATTTCAAAATCATCATTTTCCTCAGCTGGAAGTTCTTGAGCATTCAACACCTCTCCACTACTAATAGCAAGTTGCAAACCAGAACTTGATTGCTTATCAACATATTTCTCCTCATTGTAAGGATACGTTTTCTTTAATGCCTTCTTGTATGAGACTGGAAACATTCCAGACTCGAGAAAGGAACTTGTAATCGTGAATGGTTGAAAGGTTTGTTCACGAATCTTGCTTAGGTCGCGGAAGAAGGAGGAGATGGTATACTCCATATCACATGAGTGTAGTGTACTCTGGATAGCTTTGTTGAGGTAGTGCTTCCAGGGATGGAAAACAGCAACATGCAAGGGCTGGAGAACATGTGAAGGATGTGACGGAAACTGGAAGGGAACCATATGGTTCTCATGACATTTGATAACAAAGTCATCCTTGCAGTGAGTAATATGAACATCTAGAAGAAGAATGCACCAATGTTGATCAGGGCCAACACTTGTATACTTGATAAAGTGTTCAAGCCAGGCAAGAGCAATGCTTTCATTGGTATAGCCAGTTTGTGACACAGCAATTACTTCAGCTCCAGTGAGATTATCGTGGATCCAATTTTCCATAATGTTTTCACCTGGGCAAATAATCATAGGAGGTAAAGGTTGGCTTCCATCAGCACAGATTGTCTCAATAATTATTAGAGAATTGCGATTTTCGGGGCTAGCTGTATAGAGTTCTTTTACTTGAGTTGGTACAATCACAACTTCTCCAGTTGGACATCCAATTCTTAAACCAGATTCATCCATATTGAATATATATTTGGCTCGCTTAATACGATATTTCGAAAGTGTATTCAGATAATTCTGCAAGAACTTCTTAAGATCAACGTCACTGTATATTCCATCACGTACTCGTGCAATTGGTATTGTCTTGATTGAATGGAGGAGAGCATTTGCTTTTAGCCATTTCTGAAACAACCTAGATGAAGGTGAATTGCAGTTTGGTTGCTGACGAATGTAGCAGAGAGTAGCATAAATCATTGATGGGGTGGCACACAAACCCAACTCAAACTGGTCGGGGCAGAATCGGAAAACTACCTGTTCTTGAATCTCAGTAAGAATACCATTGTTGCCACCATGTTGATTAAAGAAACCTTTTGGATTTCGTTTTTGGTAACATATACGATGTTGGCGCATTCGGATTGATGATGGCTATACATTAAACATTTTTGGTGCAGTACTAGCCATTTTATGTGGTTTATCCTCTAACCATTGCATGGCATGATCCAAGCGTTGCTTGCTTTCAAGCTTTGCAACTTGATCTTTCATGATAGGAAATATATAAGATACTGGAAGGAAGAGGTTGGAGTATTCAGAAAAAAGAATTGGTGTTGCTTGCAGAATAGGAAGAATGAGAGACACTGGTAATAGAAGGGTAGATTGAAAGTGCTGGAATAGAAGTCACTTTAGAGCAGATTTCTATGAAATAAAGACGGTGCCATGAACAGGTACTCTTTATATTTTATTGAGATACTATTACTAAGAATAGCTTTTTATTCAACTTGCTGGGAGGCAGGTGCTGTAGTTGAAAACTGGTATTACGTAAGAATGTCATGTGGTAAGGGAAAAAAAAGGTTTGTTGTGTCACACTTGCTTTCGCGTCACATTTGCTTTCCCGGACTATGAGCGACAGTGAAATAGGAGGAGAACGTGCTATTAAGCATTGTGTTCACTATGAACTGTCCGCCCAGAGACTGAAACTTTTTTTCACATAATACAATTGTAAAAATACAATCATGATATGTATGTACACTGTTACAAGTTTCATGCACCAAAGTTTATGAAATAAGGTTTTAAGCCACACACAAGTCCTATCGCTGATAGGTTCCCACTACATAACCTGCTACCGCCAGTGAGCTATCTCGACGCCCACTGGCACATTGGACTTAAACATCCATGCCCATGAGGGATCTCGCAACGAAAAACTTTATTACCCTAGAGACACTATATATACAAGAGATACATCTGAATAACTTTTTTTTTTTTTTTTTTTTTTTTCTCCTTCATTTATTGTTACTGATTATGGTACAGAACAATGCGCAAGGACCTCGCGGTATGGCGTACTGAAAGAAACCAATACATCTGAAGAACTGAACAATACATTTTGTCCCATTCTCAGAATCCTATAATAAAGCGACCTGCTAACAAATCCATTTGTTAGATAACTAGTCAAATGCTTCAATTTTGGGCTCTTTCAGCACATGGTCATATCTCTGGTTATTGTCATTACTGGCGTCTGGTGCCTACCCCCTAGTAAGCTTCTGACCCACAGTTGGATCTGCTAGGCTGGTCATAGAGTATACAGGGTCCCCCCTAACAGACAGATGCCCTCCTAATGAAGACATTTCCGCTCTTGCGTCCCCCTCTTCCCTGTAATAATATACTAGAAGATGCAAGGGATCCTCGTCCCCTGGATTTAAGAGCAGCCATGCCCATATCAATTCATTCCCTGCGATGAAAAGGGAGTTGAAGTTTGATAGCGGGTCCTCAAGATGCTGGCAAAGCACCCTGGTCATTTACTCATAGCCCCTTCGATAAAGTAAATCCATCAGATCGGTACCCATGTCACAATCATGGCACACAATCCTGTAATATCGGAGGAATCTAACTTACCAAATCGTATTCCTTCAATGTTGGAGGTGGTCAAGAGAGCCATTGATAGTAGTGCGATCCTTCCAGGAAGCTGCATTCTGCACCATGTACACCCACACAACGCGTTGATGGCATGACCCAAATTATACACACCACACAGAGGCGCCCAAACAATGCATTCCAATATAAATTTTCACAGTCAGCCAGTAGAGTCTCAAATATAATGGTTAACAGAAAAATAAACTAACCAATTTGAACATTGTCTGAGGGTACCTGGGGATGAGGTGCAAGTGCCAGGAGTGGAGGCACATTCTGGTCATCTACAGCAGCTGTGGCTCATTTTATTTCCGATTCTTGAACACAACGTCTTTCAACCGCGGGCACTTCCAGAACTGGAAGTCTATTGCCTGTAGGAGCTTCATAGAGGTCACTGTTATCACCATCAATAGCTGTGACTCTTTTTATGACAGCGCAAGGAACCAGGCGTCTCTCAACTGGCGGCCCTACCGGAACTGGACTTCTTTTGGGTGCAGGCTCTTCCAAGAGTTTGTCGTCATCTTCGTCCTTAATAGCTAGCGGTCATTTTGCCACAAATTCTGGAACACAACGACTTCAAATCTTGGGCTCTTCTGAAACTGAACATTTGTTAGGTGTAGGCATTTCTTAGAGATCACTGTCATTTACCTCGTTAGCCGCAATTCTTTTCGTAATAGATCCTTGAACTAGATGTCTTTCGACCAGTGGCTCTTCCGGAACTGGACATCCTTTGGGTGCATGCACTTCCAACATTTTAGCGTCATCTTCAGCCTTGATAGTCATCTGCCTTTTCACTGCCAATTCTTAAAAACGGCGTCTTCCAAACGTTGGCTCTTCCGGAACCGGATGTCAGTTGCGTGTTGGCGTTTCATAGAGTTAACTATCCTCTTTCCTAGTGGCAACAAGGCTGTTTGTGATATATCCTTGAATCAGATGTCTTTCAACTGGCTGCTCTTCTGGAGCTAGCTGTGCTTTGGGTGCAGGATCTTCCAAGAGTTCTCTGTCATCTTTGTAGTTGATAAAAAGCCGTCTTCTCCCCGCAGATTGTCGAAAACAACGTCTTTTAACTGTGAGCTCTTCGCCAACCAGACGTCTGTTACGTATAAGCGTTTCTTAGAGGTCGCTGTTATCTGCCTCGTTATCCTCAAGTCCTTCTGTAATAGTTCCTTGAGCCAGACATCTTTCGAGCGTCGGCTGTTCCGGAAATTGACACATTTGGGGAGCTGGCTCTTCCCAGACCCCGCCCCTTGCTTGTTTTTCCATCACTGCCAGTCTTTTGGCAGCAAATTCTTGAATCGGACCTATGTTGCATGTACGAGTTTCATTGAGGTCACTGCCATTTTCATCTTCCACTATAGGTGCAAGTCTTCTTGCGACAGACTCTTGAACCAGACCTCTTTTCGCGCTAGGCTCATCCAGAGCATTTATACTCCCTAGGTTTGGAGGACCAGAGAGAGCAACATTACGTTAACAGAGACTTGTGCTGAGACAGATATTAGAGCGGCTGGCGGGGGTCGATGACCACCTTTTCTAAGGAAGTGTGTTAACTTCTTCCCGCAGTCCTTAATAAGAGAAACAATAGCCTCCTCAATCTCGCGTCTCCTGCGTACTTTATTGGCACGCACCATGACCAGGACATTGCATGCTGGGAAAAATCTCCTCATCCTGTGGAAATTCTAGCAGAAATCATGTTCCAAGAATGTATTGATATTCGCGAAATTCCTCTCTAACATCTGGTCCTTGACGGTGTTTTGCCACACTCTATAGAGCTCTCTCCTTGGTCTATCATCCGTGAAGTTAAGCCAGGTCTTATACTTGGGCGATTTTTTGACTCCTCCTCCATGCTGTCGTAGTTGTGCCAACAACAGAGAACGGTGGATGCTGGTAAACGTATTTCAATGGAGCTAGGTGTCTCATTGCACGGATCATCATGTGGACGTACTGGATGTCATTACTTTCTGCCATCCCGGCTGGTCTGTTCTGGGTGATACAGTAGTTGATGTGGGTGTTGTAAATGCCGAGTCTGTTGTGAATTTCTTTTTTGGTATGTCCTTCCTTTGATGGTGATGAATTGCATTTAAATACCAGAGTACCTGATGTTCTAGGTATCATGATAGGATATTAAGATTGTTTAAAAATTCAAGACTTAGACACCCTAGATGTCTGGGGTCCTTGGGCGTTTTAACTTGAATGTCGAACATCATGCACATAGTTTCTCCTCATTTCAGTGTATAACAACATGCCGTGAGTATTCATTGACCTAGAACCAATTGACCATTAGCTGCATCTTTGATAGTCTGTACTAGTTCCCAGCTACCATTAGACTCTATTCACATCAAAAGTATGCATTCCGCTTGCACTTCATAATATTTGCAAGCTTTTCAACATCTACAAATCGGAGTCCTCCAATCTCTGTGAAATGTTCCTTTTGTTGACACAGATTCTCACATGCAGGCCCCTGTGAGAAACACGTATCGACAGCACATGCGGATCTCTATGCTCTTCTCGCATTATACATAGGGTGTACCCCCTTCATGCAGAGCGTTCATGACCTGGACCCTGACCGATTACCCCAAAACTCAAGGCCAGCGGGAGTAATCCACTGGATTGCAACTATTGAATTGACTCAGATCCCGGCAGCTGCGAACCATGTACAACTATGAATGACATTGTGCGCGAGTTAGACATGCAATCACTGGGTACTGTTGACCCATATTCGACCACCTGCATGCTAGAGTATTATCCTCGCACTGGGTAATCAATGGAAGATGTGGACAGATTTGAGGAAGGACTCTGAAATGTCTGCGACCCATGGGCACCATTTTCTAACATGCACGATTTCAAACTTGCATCTTGGTTCATCTAAAGGAAGGTATCCAAGGGGCACTGTAACCAACACTTTCCAAAGGGCTTCGCAATTCTGTAGATGTCGGCTATAGCTTGATACATACACCTTTGTACCCCCTGCGCGCTCTGTGCTCATATCGTCCCTATCTACACTTGTTTGAAGGTCTGGTTGAGGACGGCACGAGAACCCTGCCTTTCATTTACTCTAATATTCTAGACTGTGTCAGATACCTGCTCCGTCAGATAGCATACTGTGACAATTTTGTGTACATACTGCGATGTGAAAATGATCTGAACGGAAAAAGGATATATGCGGAGATGTAAACAGCGGACTGGTAGTTGGATGTTCAATTGCTTTTCAACTGCTTATCATTCCCTTTTGGCAAAGACTAAAGCTAACCGATGACTAGAAACACTTCTGCCTGGTGCTACTATGGTACCAATTATTGGGATGTTGGATAAGACACACATCAATAACCTTTCTGGTGAAAAGAAGGTATGGCCCATGGATATCACAATTGGAAATCTTCTGTCGTCCAAGGGTAACAGCCATGAATCAATGCTAGTTCTCCTTCTTGTGCCATTATCAGTCTTGTCCAAGTTTCCACATTCTTGTTACAACAACGAACTCCAGAGACAAATCAACACTGACATACAACAGGGAGTATTCAAGCTCCAATTTGAACAATTGCATGAGTCTGTGCTCCGAGATGTGCCGATTGACTATGCAGAAGGGAAAGTACAAAGATGTTTTCCAATCTTGGCCACATGGATAGCGACCATATGGAAAATGTAGCACTACACGGAATAAACTCAAACGACTGTCCTAAATATGAGATACCTGTAGTTGTGTTAGGTTCCACCAACCGTGACCAATATCCAGTGAGAGATTATACAAGATATGTGCGCCTGGAACAAGAAATGGTTATCAGGACAGACTCCATGTCGGAAGACGTACACATCATGTTTAAGGCTCCCTGTATCAAGCTTGGCAGAAATGTTATTGATAGACTTCATTGAGTTTCCACCCCCAATCTGCACCTGCCTGATTTGCTTCATTCTATCTATCTTGAATTACTCCAGCAAATCATGGATTGAGTTCAAGCGTTTCTCAAGATACAGGCTCAGCTACAGGTGTGTGTTGACAGCTGGAAGTCTTTACCACCATACCCAGAATCCTGTGTTCCCAAGAAAGCCTACCCACGGTTACATAGTAGTAAGGAACGGAGATAAGTAACTTGGGACGAGGTCTTTTAGTAGTTCGCAGTGTCACATTGAGAGAGCCTGACTGTGCCCAACAGCTGCCCTTCAAATGAGCTCTCATCTGTGCAAGGTCATTACTAGATTTCAGTTTGATGGCCCAATACAGAAGCCATACCCCAGAGACCGCAGGTTGTCTACAAGAAAATCTCCATTGGTTCCAGTTGATGAAGGATATCTTCTGTGAGTTTCAAATAGCTAAATGGACACAGATGAAGGTTGACCAGAAGCAGAAGAAGCTACGAAGCCAGAGGAAGCAAGTTGAGGGATTACTCACAAAATCTGTGTGTTGTTAGGAACTGGAGCAGGATCGTGATGAAGAGAACCACTAATGTATGGACTTGATTCATGTCCAATCTCATTTCAACTTCATCACGCTGCATCTGCTTAGCCCCTTCCTTGATCATATGTACTAGTTTGGTAACATTCCGTAGTATTCTACAGAGTTTGGCGAGCTGGTAGACAAGGAACAAATAAAAGTCAGATGGCAATATTTGAACAAGAATGATGCAGCATAGTAAATCCTCCACAACTACGGGCGACAACATGGCATCCAGATCATGCTTTTCAGCCTAGATTTACTATGGTAATATGGAGCTCATATCCCGGCGGACCTTCTGAAACCTTCAGAAAGACGGAGCAGTAAATGTGGTCCGTTGATGTAGTTGAGGAAGTCGTGGGGATATTAACCAGACATTATTACCCATGATGATTTTTACAATGTCTTGGTTATTAGAAGTGAGGCTATGTGTGTCGAGTTGATTCGCTTCAGCCGTCAGAGCTTGTAGTGTAGCGCCGCATCCTCCTAGGGCCGTGGATTCTTCAACTCTTTTCTGTCAAACATTTAACACAACTGGATATCCCAGTTCTTGCCTTCCAAGGAACCAATGATTATGACGTCCACCAGGCTTGATCGACAGGTACAAGGCTCATCCGGAACCAGGGGAGTCAGAATGATTGGGTTGGGGTGCAGTCTGGTGTGGTGCAAATGTATGGCACATGCAGGGGACGGCATCCAGGGAAACTCGTAGCACTCTGCAAGCTCTGACACTATAGGAACATGGATGGGGTCTACCGACTTGCATGCATTCAGGTGTAGAATGTACTTAACTCACAACAGCTATTGTAGCTACAAGAGCTTGCCACGGTACAGCAGAGGCCGGACAAGGAAAGGTTTACCATAGTAGACATTGGCATGACCCTTGGACCAATCCACCTAATGCAGGAGGTGGACTTGCGAGGGGGCATCAATAGTAAAACGGATTTAAGGAAGTTCAAGGAAAGATATTATCGAATTGGATACGGTCACAGCGCTACAATGAACCCTGGATGTTCCTCTCAATGGGTTATGCCGTTGACCGAAGCAGTACGAGGTTTCCCCCAACTGATGAAACAAAAGAGCATACATTTAGTCCTCCTTTATTGCTAATCGGCCTCAGGGTATTGTTGTGGAACCAAATCTCCTACCGGCGTGGGACCAACTGTCCTATCTACGCATGAGAATTTCGAGATCTCAGTTCCTGCGGCATGGCATTAGTGCAAGGGCGACATGGTGACCAGGTCAGGACAAAGTATTCTCGTTATGTAGGTTAATTTATATAAAGCTAAATGTAGAAAATAATAGAATAATTTCTTCAGAACCTATCAATAGCCTGAACCTGCATACTACGAGATATCCAAATAGAGATACATGATAAACTCAGGACTTGGGAGTGGTCTGTTCACAGTACATGGTAGTGCGCTTTTGGATAGAGCCCAATGTCCAAAGTAAATTTATGCTCACTCGGATTGCCAGATATGAGGATGTCAGACTGTATTGTTGCGGGTACCCAACTCTACCGGTGGTAGAGTATGGTTAAGCGTTAAGGTATTCGATAAGGGAGAAATGTCAGGAAGAACTTGTAAGCGTAATTCGCTAATACTTGGTTCGCTAAAACCACTAAGAATATAATGTGTAGGTAATTACTTATTATATTGATGAGGTCTCGTCTCGGTTACTGGTTCGACTAAATAGCTGTGGAGGAACTGATATATTTAAATCCCGGGTGAGTTTCCGAGGCCAATAAATCTAATTCCTATACTAACTAAGTACCTCTGCAACAATTGCTCGTCTTGCCTGTTATCAATCTTAGTGCAAAACCTTTAGACCCTGAATACTTCCACACTTCTGCTAATTTAGCTAATATAACTTATTCATCTTGAGGGTGTGCAAGACTCCACCAGCCGAAGGCTATCGATGCCTTTGCCATATGATCTTTGCCTGAAATATGCCGCAGAAATACAAACATACCAGTCGTTCCTATGTCATTGAGATGATCAGTCTCAACATCAGACAACGGTGACAACATAGAGGCATGACTTCATTGTCCTCACATAGAGTTGGTAGGCTTTTTTGCTGCCTCGCTTCTTTGATTTGCCTAGTGAGATGACCTCGCAGCTATGTTTCCTCAAATCCTGTCCATTCTTTCAGACCTATGACTATTGGTAGTCAGTCAACATGAAGCGTAATATTCTAATCTCGTTCTGTGGTTTTTTCTATTCATATAGGTACTTTACACATTATACACTGTATTCTAGTTGTATTAGCTGTGCTCACTACCACTCCCATATATCAAGTGAGCAGCTTGCGGTCAGATAGACGTTGATGATGTATATGTTGTTATGGGGAGGACATCAATTTCACAATTTTTCATGGTAGCAAGGTACTACACATTGTACTACTGGTGACGTCTGGTCCCTTTATTAGAGCCAGAGGGGGGTGTTGGAATTGCACATGCCTAACCTTAGCTCCCTGCTCTGAAGGTTCTTTGCGAGTCTTTCTTTATTCAATTTTCCTTATTCTTTTTGGAACTCAGTATCGTGGGGCAAAAAACCTTCCCTGTTTGCTTGGCCACGGTAGGAAAACCTTTCGTATCATTCTACCTCTGCCCTCCCTGGCATTTCTGTGTTTACTCCATGAAAACTCTCTACCAGTTCCTGCTCACGTTCCTTGCTCTTGGGTGGTTCCCAGGTGTTCTCTTCCTCTGAGGAACCTTTCCATTTCACAAAATACGTAAGTTCATACATTTGTACATTAGGTCCGCAAGCCCCTGTAGTGTACAAGATCATTTCACTCTCTACAATTGTTTCCACCTCCCATTCTAAGTCTCACTCAATCTCCTCAGGGGTTGGTGGGGATTGATTCCTTCCCGCACCCATTGATGCTTAATATGGTTCTACTAGTGATACACGGAATACCTGGTGAATATGCCAGCCGTCGGAAATACTAAGTTTGTACAAGGAGTGTCGTCTTTTTTCTAGAACTTTGAATAGTCCATCCACCTGTGGACTTAGCTTTTTAGAAGGTAGTTTGAAGTGGATGTTTTTTGCATCCAACCTCACCTAGTCCCCAATTTTTATATCTGGCAGTTCCATTGTCATTGTAAAGACCCTGCTGGATCTTACAGTAGACTTAGTCTTATCCCATGCCGGAGCCCGGAAGGGTTACGGTGAGGCTAGTCAGGTAACTCTATCAAAGGGTTGCCATGTGGACTAAGCAAATGGTAATGCTTAGACTGCGAACGAGAAAAGGTATACCGGGTAGTTAGGGAAGTCTACGCTGCGGGTGCGGATGGCCTCAGAGAGTTCCGGCCAGTTACCCTACCTAAGGCAGGTAGTTACCCCACCTTAGGGAGTATAGTTACCCTACCTTGGTAAACAGATTACCCTACTTTTGGATAGGAGTTACCCTACCTTGAGTGTAAAAGGTTACATGAAGTTTGGGGAAAAATCATAGGATTGTTGTTATGCAAGATTATATAGGAGGTTCGAATCTGGGCTCAATCGGGTAATGGGTTGTTGGGCCATGAACCGGAGAAAATCTTGCCCTGCGCGAACACGGAGAAATCTGAGTCCAACACCCCCCTCTGGCCCCGATGTACAGACAACGCGTCATGGGCCAACTGTAGGGAAGTTGCTGGTTTACTAGTAAAAGCCTATGATTAAAGACAGCGGCGTAATACCGTATACGTTGTCGCCGTCCTTCCGACGGGAAGCTGTTCGCAGGATATATGAGGGGGCATGGGGCGATCGAATGGTTACGCGAGAAGTCATTCTCGAGTGCATACACCACTGATCCTTATAAGCCTACGGTGGTAGGTATGTAAGGTATACCGGAAGTCCTAGAGGCGTCCAGTTAAGTGGTAGACCTTCGACTCCCGTATGTCTCCGAAAGACTGTAAGATATCGGGAGGTTGTTAGCGAGCCCTGGATCGTAGTAGTCTTGTCTTGATTAAGGTGTTTATCGTCAGTGGCTACAGGTAGCGCCCGTATATGACAATGGCTTAAGTGTCTCATCACGGGAGTCCGTAGACCAAGCTATCATGTCGAAGACAGTAGAAGATGATAGACTTGTCAAACGTAATAGTTGTCTACTAGACTTGCATAGACGAATACGAATGGGACCGTGAGTTCGATATTAGACTAGCTTATTAGTAACCTGTTAGTTCGCCACTAACAGTACAGCGATAGGAAGAGTTTTCTCCTGCAGTTGATTGGATGTTTCAGGATACTGCTTGATCACTTCACGTCGGATAATGAACTAGCAGAGCCGGCAAACATTCGGTGTAATGTTAGCCCGAGGACCAGAGGAGATGGGCATGCTCGCGATGGTGGTGAGCTTAGGAGTGATGGAGAGGAGCTGGCAATATAATTCTACTTAAGTATATCCGTGACCTCTTCTCCTAAGACGATCAACTATCCTCTCGAGAACTTATTGAGTAAAGCTGCGGCTTAACAATATTAAGTTTCACGTTAAGGTTTTCTCTCTTACATATTTGTTCTTCACTTTGCGTACGAAGAAAGCTGCGGTACGGCCGCATCCTTGGGATACATCTTCCCACAGGGAGCACCCGTTACAGTATATCATTAAGCGAACTTTTCGCTTAACTCATCGTCTCCTGATTAATTGATTGACCATTGTTGTGAACATCTTCCGAGTACGAGTCGCATGTCTGTTACAAGAAGCATCGGGTGGAAACGAAGATGTCTGCCAACCTTGGTAGTGTTGACCTTGCTGCACAGCAGGCCAATGACCTCCGTTTACCAGCGTCGGTTTTCGCAGACCTCCGTGGTCTTGAATGGCCCGCTATGCCCACACTTATCGAGGCGGCCCCGATTGACATTCCGGAAGAATCTTGTGATGTTGTCGTTGCCGACCCCGATCGTTTATTTCACTCCTTCACACAGACCACTCTCAAGGCTGGATCTACTGCTGATTGCCCTGAGGAGTTCACTTTTGCAGAGTTTACCCGACAGTTCATCGAGCCTTACATTCTTCATGAAGTAGGCCAACAGATC
>QLOI01000194.1:48950-59137 GCA_003313605.1 Tuber umbilicatum | reverse complement strand
GCCTAAGGGGGGCAGATACGGCACTGCTACTATGAGTATAAAGAGGTGAATCCGCGGGGAGGGGGAGGGGGGGGAGGCAATTGAGTGATTGATGAGGGGGAACGCACGGGATCTAGCGATCTGTGGGGTTTATATATCGTTTTCCTTCCTTCCTTCCTTCCTTCCTTCCCTCCCTCGCGCAACCCTATCGGGGCTGGGTTTAGTTTGGTTTGCGGAATGGGTGTTCCATCGGACGATTCGGGAGTTGGGAGTTTACGGTACTGTACGAGTACCGTACTCTACTTCCCACCCCACCTCACTCGCGGTGCGATTGGGGGCTCCTCGAGTGGCTTTCCGGTACCTTCCATCCCAGTGCTCGCCGCGCAGAATACCACCACGGTGACCATGATCCGCGAACCGATCCCATAGCACTCACTCCAACCCGCCGCACTGTGATATATAAACTATCTCAAAGAGCCAAGAAGGAAGAGGAGAAGTGAGAACGAGTCATATGACGGCTTCTCGGGTATGATACAATAAGAATGATGCTGCTGTACGCCCGTCAAGAATTATCCGATCGAATTGTGATGCATTACAGTAGGGTTCCATAGATTTATGTACCGCACCCTACCTACTTGTTTATACAACCCCTTTTGTGGATTCCTCCCAAGATGACACAGTAACCTCAGCTGCTCAAAGAAAAAAAGCTAAAATCAAGGTCAATCCCAGTCCTAACGATCGTACGAAACGAAACGAATGGGCCACAACCCCCACCTAACCTCCCTCCCACGCCCGGTACCTGTATGATACGATAGAATAAAAAACGCAAATATAAACATCATGGGTAAACTATGTTAGGACACGAAGAAAAAATATCTCAAAGGAAGGTATCGAAATAGTATAAAAAAAGTTAAAAACTACTATAAGTTGGTGAGAAATTTCAATTTCTTGCTTCTCTCATTCCCCCACCTCTGTTCCCGAAATATGCCCAAGTGAATTTGTATAGGAAAAAAAAAGTATGATTTATCCACAAGTGTCCTAAACTGGACTGATAAAATATTACCAACTCCGATTCCAGCCCAAGATTGGTTTGGTCCACCGCCACTAGCTACTGCTACGAGCAAGAACCTATTAACCCGGGTGCACAGGGAATAAGTTAATGTAAAGTCGGAAGAAGAAAAAAAGTAAAAAGCCATCCCTTTCAGAAACAAAACCACCGCGTCATTATCGTAACAAGCAATCGAACCCACCAACCGGATAATTCTCGACGACCATGTGAAGAGGATGGAACCCGGCCACGAGAATTGCAAAACAAAAGAAATAGCCCAAGGGAACATTAGGATGAAATCAAAATGCCGAAATGTGAACAGAGAACTGAAGAGAAAAAAAAATAAAAATAGGAATCACTGTCTAAAAAAGAGGACACAGGAATCACCCAAACAGTAAAGAAAAGAATGATCGTTAATAAAAGAAACGCAAAAGGAAGGGTAAAAAGGATAAAACCGAGAAATAACACTACCAGTAAAGAAGAAACCCCAACCCTATGACCCATTTTCCTTTCCCATCGTGAAACAAATGAATACTGAACACTACTCAAACCCAGTCAGACTGATGGGAAGAAGGGAAAATTGCATCCCTTCAAAGGAATTGAAGAAAGAAAAAGGAAAACGCAACCCATCTTCCCTTTTAACATATAGTTCAAGAAAAGAAAAAAGAAAAACAAAGTACAGGTATGTCCGGCAGATATAAAAACAAGAATACCAAAGTTAGCGAAAAGCCGAGACAAACAGTGAACAAGGAAACGCAAAAATAAAGCATGCATCCATTGTCTCTAGTGGTTGACGATCAGAAAAGACCAACTTTTATGTAGTGAAGTTCGCCAGGAAAAAAAATAATTGAAACAATCACCAAACCATGCGAATTGAGCGAAAAGGAAAAGGCAAAGGAAAAAGTACTCAGGCAGTGACAGGTTGGCAAAAGTTCGCCATCATGTACCCATCAGGTCTCTGGCAAACAGAACAGCCACAAGGATGTCCGCCAGGCCAAGCACGGTGAGAGTGATGATAATTTGATAATGCCGGTAGTTGATATGTGGATGATCGGTGATGAGACGCAAACGCACCAGACCACCCATAAGCATATCCATCAGGAGTTGTCGGACCAGTCTCTGGAGCCGATGGAGGGGAATATTCTCCGGGGTTCATGTACCAGTAAGGGCCCTCGGACTGAGATTGCTGAGGACGCGGTAGGTGCAGGGCCGGGTCATTCAATACACTCAAGGGGTGGTAGGCCTGTGAAGACGGGTACAAGGGTGAGAATGCTGTCGACTCGGTGCGATGGTGACGAATATTGGTATCGATAGGTGCAAGCGCTGGAATAGCCGCCCTTGTCCCGTTTTTCCTAACCCACGTTTCCCACATCGTCGTATACTGGCTAAACCCTTTCGTTCCCTCGGGGTCAACATGCAAATCCCACCCAATCTCCTTCAGCCAATCCTTCTCCAAAGTGTTGAGCTCATTCACTGGGAGGCCCGTGACCTCTGACCAAGACTTGTTCTGGAAGGTGTTATCATCTAGAAACTTGCTTGCGAGTAGAAGAGCGATTGTAATCATTCGATACACGTGATCATGCCGCGACACGGTAGGCATAGGCTTGGTCATCCGCCTTTGCAGATATACCAGACCAAGCAAAATGGTGGAACTTGGCAACCTTGTTGAAGATAAAATTTGCAGAACAAATTTACGGAATTGCTGGGGTAGTGCACGGTCCGAGACAGAGCGTTGATAAACACTAGAAGTAATTTAGCAAGATAAAACACGAATCAAGAGCATTCAAATACTAACAGTTGTTGAGCCATAACGCCAACAAATTCAGTCATCTCCTCCATATCATAGTCCAAGTGGGCAGATACCCCACCAACAGGTTTCTCTTCAGGCGGATGCACGGATTGCTCCTGCTTCCTCGGCTCCTGTCTGTGGCGAAAGGATTCCTCAAGAGGCGGCAATTCCAATCGCCGGCCAGATGGTATGGGCATTGGCAGTGACAATGCCGGCACAGGAAAGTACCGACCAGCTGGGTGGGTCAACCCAGGTGGCGGCAGGCCGGAATAACTGCCCTGTTGTTGCGAAACAGGGTATGACTGTCCAGGAGCATGCGAATACGACGGCATCTGCTTCCGACCATAAGTTTCCATGAGACTAGGGTCATAGACGGCACCTTTCTCAGCCATCGCCAGTCCCTGCGAACTCATCGCGAACTGATGAGTATTGAGCTGAATGCCTCCATTACAGCCACCATAGGAGGGAAGATAATCAGGAGGAGTGAGTGGGAGGCGGGACTGAGGAGTAAACATGCAGGGCATCGTAAGATCCGAAGTCTTGAGGTGGAAAGAAGCTGCGCGGTCGAGAGTACGCCGTCTTTCAAGAATCAACATAATCTCGTTAGCCATCTCCCGCTCGAAATTCCCAGGGCGAATCATCCAGCTAGACAACCCCAGGACAGCGTTCCGTTCTCAACTACTCACCAGTCTTTTTTCCTCCTTTCTTGACTAAGAACGCGTAAGCTACGACGGATCGTAGGTACACAGAACTAAGTTTGTGGTGCAAAACTTAAACTCGATGGCCCATCCAAGAATGCGGCTATTGAATATCGAGTGGTTGTGATGGATTTCGTTAAGTCGGAAAAGTTCGGAGTCGGAGGTTTATCGCAAGACGGTTAACGGGAAGTAGATAACCACTCAACAAATATCGAAAGGCTAAACCCTTCCCAAATTGTGTTTTGCAATGTTAAAATAAAAGGCTTTCCAGATGAGAAGTTGGAAGTTGGAACCCAAGAGGAAAATGAAAAAAACAAGCAAAAAAAGACAGGTGGATGTGCGAGCGCCGGAGTGCGAAGACGAAATGCTAAATTAATAGGTCCGCGATTCGCTTTATTCTGAAGAAAAATCTATTAAGATGGAGCAGAGACGGGATGTTCGTGGCGCTGATTATCAAAACCAAAGAAAAAGTCGTGACTGAGAGCGAAGAAATGGCCGATGGTATCCAGCAACGTGAATATGACGACGCCCCCGAAAAAAGACGTAAAGGAGAAGCGTAAATATGTCCGAGGGAATAGTTGATTACCGGTAGTCGAGAGGAAGAAACCTTTGATCGTGCCTGGTGTTGTTGCTGTTTACTTTTCTGCCGCCCGGGATCTCTCTCAATACTCCAACCGACAGTCAAGTGGGAAGGAGAAGAGGTTGTGTGAGAGGTTGGGGGTTGTGGAACGGTTTTTATTATTCGAGGAGGATGGGTTGACAAGCGGATCCTAGCAGGGCAATGATTCGACGCCGCAAGTTGCAAGTTTTTCCCCCTACCGGTAGAGTACCCACAAACCCAAACCAAGTACCGTAGACTTATTCAATGAAGAATACCGTCCGATAATTAATTTTTTTACTCTATTTTACTTTTCAAAGAGAAAAGGGCTCAGAAGGGGTGAAAAGGAAGAAGGGAAATCCTCTCACTTTTTTCGTTTTCGAAGCGGAGAGAGGAAGAGAAAGGTTGAGAGAGGGAGGAGGGAGAGGAAGGGGCTCAGAATGAGAAAAGAAGAGGAGACGAAATTGGAACAGGGGCCGGCACAGACAAGAGAGTGGCAGCGAGGGAGAAAGAGAGAAAGAGAAAAGGAAGGGAGAAGAGGCAGGGAGGAAGAAGGAAGGAAAGCGAGAAGCGTTGCGTTACAGTGCAACTTGCAAGGGCCAGTTGTGGGCGTGAGGCAACGAGAGAGGGAGGAGGAAGAACGGGCGATGGGGACGGAGCAGCAGCGCCGACCGGAGATGTCAAGATTTCCACTTTTATTTTTATTCCTTCCCTCTTCCAAGGAAGGAAGAAAAAGAAATTGATGACTTTTTTTGACTTTCTGACCGTTTGACCGTAGTGGATCGCACGCAAACGTCCAGCCTACGCCAAAAAGAGGCTTTGAATTCACGAGCAGTAATTTAGTCAAATCTGGTCTCTTCGTTCGGCCCTACACGAGTAGTCTATGCCTGTGACCGAATATACTGCCATCTAAAGATTTCCACTCATTCCTCTTCATTTCTGCATCATAGGGACTGGAGAGGAGAGAAGAAGAAAATTCTGCTTGGTGCGGGAAGATGTATCGGTGCTTCGGCAGCATTATGGCTCTCTCTGTTACAGCATGTCGACGGGCTGCTTCGCCCTTCGTACAAACAGCGTAGTCCATCATGCCCACGGTACGGTACCGTACTCCTCTTCCCCCAGTTCAGTTGGCCACCACCACCTCTCCTCCACCATACCGGTACGAGTACCACTCGAGTAAACCATCCGCCCACCGACCCACTGACACTGACCGCTGCCTCTGCTTGCTACTGCCATTCCCAGCCAAAAAAGTCACCCAGTCACCATTTTTCCCCCCCTCCTCCTTCACCACCCTTCCCAGTCAATCGGTCTCCTACCACACACTCATGCACTCATTCATCCATCCCTCCATACAACTCCACTCCTCTCCGCTTCTAACCTCATGCTGGTGCTTCATGCTGTAGGTGCTTCACTGCTTTTCGCGCTTCCTCAAAGTAAGAGTAGCCCAAGGTCGCTGATGGGCACCACCGGGGAAGAGGGGGTGTCACTCCGACTAGACAACCACTCAAATCTATTCCTCACCCTCCCCAGCCCCTCTCTCCCAGCTAGTCATCCAAACCAACCCTTTCCCCTTAGGGAACTATTTATTCTGCCATGATGTCTTGGCTCACCTAATCTGCAGCCTCTGCCCCCTTTCTGTCGATTGTTTCTGCCCATCCACCCACATCTGCCACTCACACTTCTTGCTCCTCTCCGCATGACAAGGATTTTCCCGCCCGACTTGGTGAGTGAAAGAAAAGAAAGAAAAGCGAACGGAAAGGAAGAAAGGGAAAAAAAAAAAACCGCGAGTGAAAAGCATGGTTCAATCCGAGCCCATGACCAATTCAGCCAGTCAAAATCCGTTCTCCCATCCCTTCTCCTCCCCTCGAATGACTGAAGACTTCCTCGCCACCCGCGTCCGTCGGACACCACGGGGGGCAGTGGATGAACCTGTACGAGTGTCGAGAATTCTTTTTACGAGCACCTTTCCCTGTAAAGGTCCTCTGGGTATGATACTAGTACTAGTACAGTACACGTACAGTGATGCCAATCCTATCAGGCTCAAGCTCAGACGGCTGTTCGGCAATTATATTGGCTAACCGGTTCTCTCTCACTTTCCCCACTGTCTCCTTGTTTATTTCTCCCATGCTCGCACTTCCTTCATTGGCAAACCTCTAACCAGATTCAAACGTTTCTGCCTGGCGCTCACAACTTCTCACTTTTTGCTTCAACCATTATGATAGCGCTTCGCCTTAACTCCATGTTCTTCAGCTTGACTACCTTTTTTTTATTTTACTTTTTTACCTGCCTTTCCTTCCTTTTTTTTCCTCCTAGCAGCGCTAATCAACGGACGACAACATGGTTGTCGATAAATTTGATGATCATTGTACCAGTACCGTACCGGTATTCTGATCGCGCAGTCTCTGATCATCCACATCAGCGAAAACCCCGAACATGGGAACAATCAAGAATTAACCCTCATTTTAATAACGTTTCCACACCCTCCTCCAATGCACATTTGCCTCCTTCGGTCTTTGCAACTCAATACGAGTATTTCCCCCCAAGAAATTCAAAGTAATGAACAAAAACACGGTAGTCTAAGCATCGAGATGGCCACCCTCCCAGTATGACGCCTCGAATGAGAAATGATGACACCCCCCCGGCGAAGAGAAGAAAAGGTTGAGTGAAAGAGAACGTGTGTTGACCGTGGCAAAACAAACGTAGGCACGAACGGACGACTACGAGTAGCGTACTATACAGTACGAGTACCGGTCCTGCAGTCGCTCCGTATGCCCCAAAGTGACCGAGATTTGATCAGAAAAGAAACATGCAATTTCTAATTATTCTTTTTCTTTTTCCCCCCTCCTGCTTTCCCTTACAATCCATCCGACTTGGCTTCTAGACCAATAATGCAGGTGAAGGAAACCAGAGCTTGGCCACTCTAGGGAAGCACACGCAGTTCGACGGCCCACCATTTCCACCGTCTCTTGCGTCCGTCATCCAGTTTGCTCCAAAAACTACTGTACGAGTAGAAACAGTGGGACGTGGGGCCCCCAAAAATTGCTTCCTTTTTCCTCACTCTCCTTTGTGCGCCAGGTGTGCATCAACGCAGGCTGGGCCCATCCCCCGTAACCAAATTATGCGCAAATGGAAGTCTTCCAAGCTTTAACTTAGTCTATTTTCTTGTCCTAGCTTGCCATCGTCCAGCTTGGGGTTAAAAATGGCAGAAAAAAAATCCTCGTGCAGGATGTTGCTTTGGCTTTATTATCCATTGAGCTACCGGTAAAGCAAAGGTTTATTCTATCTTGCTTTTTTTTCTCGACTTTTTTCTGACGAGCACACAGAAGGACACTTGTTAGTCTAAAACCGCCAAAGAGAGAGAGGCAGCGAGAGAAAGAAAGGTATATTGATACTTGTTCATAAGGTCTGCATACCGTGTACATAACTCCTCATATATACATACCGGTATTATCGTATCGATTTAGAAATGGACGTCAGCGGAATTTCCCAAAGATTTTTTTTTTCTCGAACGCAATTCCCCACCTTCCCTCTCTCAGTTAGAGTCAACCTGAACCCCTCCGTGGCCTCGAGACAAAATGTTCCCCAACTGACAAACTGCGGTAACGGCCTTTGAGAAAACGAGACTCGCGTGGCCGAGTTGAAGCTGGATATCCAAGACGGAAATTGATCAGTTGGCCAATCAGGTCAATGGATTCGCAACACCTTTGGCCTCCATTTGGCTCATAAATCTGATGTCGCCACAGTGTCCAACTTCGACCGGGCGGCATGAGTAAATTACTTTGCACGGTATGATACCGTACTCGAGTACTCGAGTACCTGAAATCCCGGTAACCGCACGTTCGACGAAACAGGACAGGCGACGAACAGAAATCGTGAATGTAGGGTAACAAAAAATTACTTGTTATCATTTTACTGATCCCTGTTCGTCACTGCCCAGTTTCGTCGCGGGCAAGGTGAAGGCCCTATCCCGACAGTCACATACCCCCGGAGAGGAGGAGCAAGGACAGGGTTGCTAATTCGCCCCGAAAAACTAAAGTCTGATACCGGTACCGTGCTCGAGCACCTAAAATGGGGTTTGAATCATGGCTGAGACTTTGACATGGGGATAACGATGGGAGGATGGGAAAAAAAAAAAGAAAAAAAAAAAAGAGGAAGCCAACGGTCCAATCAAAACTCCCTGTTTAGCACTCCACTTCCACGAATAAAAAAAAAAAGGAAACCACTGATCCATGGAATACCGTACGGTAATTCTGATGAACCACCTTTTCTCTTACAAACTATCTTTTCCTTGCTCTCGGGTTGCATAAATTTGGTACTCGAGCACAACCCTTCCTATTCCCTCGCGACAACGCCCAAGCGCGGGAGACCGCAGCGATCCTTATCTCTCCTTTGGGGCTGGCGCGAACACGCAAGGCAGCCACGCCACACTTGCCAGCAACATGGTTTGGCTCACATATTGTACCGGTACTGGTTTGGCTCGTTTATTTCAGCGGTTTGTTTTGGTTTTTCTATCCCTTAAGCCACATTTCACATGCGCACTTACTGCTCTTCTCTTTATTTGCTCATGGGTGCACGACTTCAGCCTGCAACGCAGAACAAGCAGCAAAAACAAACCCCGACCAACCGATGATGAAGCTGACCTAAATAAATCAGAAAAAAGGTTTCACCCACACAAACAAGTTGCCCTTCATACCACCGATCCCTGCGCGTACATACAGTACAGTGATTCCATCTCTCCCCTTCTTCCTCCCCCACCCCGCTTTGATGACTTCAGACGCTCACCACCCTCCTCCCCCAACTGGGTCACCGGGAAACTTATAAACATCAAAACCGCTGTTGCCTCTTGGGAACGAGGCAATCTCTGATGACCTTCGGAGAAAACGCAGGAACAAAAATGTTCCCCGGACTTCCATAGCCGCACTGGTTTTAACCGCCGACCAAAAGTGCAAGGGATCCGGTTAAAAATTTATTGTCAGCGGGGTGGGCAGGAGGAGCAAAGGAAGCCATGTACTCGTGCACAGTACCGTACCTGCTTGCCAGGCAGGCAGGTTCACCTTTTTTTCTTTTCTTCCCTTTTCCAGCCTCGCTTGGAACCTCTCACTTGTAAACGCTCCGCGACACGGGCAATCACTCATTTACTGAGCCAATGATTGGTTATTGCTTGTTACCACATCGGTTCGTTGTTTAGGATGTAATACCGTACGCTACATGTCCTCCTTCATCCGCGTCGAGCACTCGAGTACACTTGCGGGAATGTTTACCGGTCATTGGTGCCTTACACAGCATCCCCCCCCCCCTTTCACTCCGCAGTGTTGAAGCGGGGCGTGGGGGAATTACCGTATGCGTTCAGTGCTGTTGCCGATAGTACTTGTACGAGTACTAGGGACTTGGGTGAAATCATGTGGGGGAACCAAGAGAGAAGGATGAAAACCTCCTCCCCTTAACTTGTTATTGCTACCGGTACTGTACAGTACATGGATCACGTCCCGATCGCCTTGAAAGCGTTTTACAAGCAGTTTTTTTGCTACCGCGATTCTAGATTACTGGTGTCACAACCGATCAATCCATTCCTCCATCCTTCTGCCCCGTCTCCGCATAATTTCCTCCTTGTCAGGTTCAACGTTCAATAAGAAGCTTCCATAGCATTCCTCAATCGATCAATGAATGTGGTGTGTGTGGGAGGTAAACCATTCAATTCAATAATATCCTGATGCGATAAAAGGGACCGAAAAGGAAAAAAAAAGTGAGCAAGAGATATATTTCGATGGGACGGGATAGGACATCTAAGGCAGTACCGTATCTGATTGTGCGTGACTGGCATAGATACAAATCGCTTTTCCCTTTCTCATTCTTGCAGGCGTGTTCGATTGATGAACACGTACCCACCACTCGCTGGTGATACCGTATCGTAAATTACGGTAACCTGTTCCAGTGCTACGGTAAAAAGGGGAGAGAGGAGGGAGAAAGACTTGCTGCTGCTGTTGTTGCTGTGCTGTACGAGCGCTCAAGTAAAGCTAAGCGGCTCTCGGACCTTCAGAACTTGTGCTCTAATGTGCATGCCTTTTTTTTTTTTTT
>QLOI01000194.1:0-47021 GCA_003313605.1 Tuber umbilicatum | reverse complement strand
GGAAGTTGAGAGGTTTTTCAGGGTGTTTTTTTATTTTATTTTCAAAAACGTACCGGACGAACGGGTCAGATTTGATGGGTGCTGTGGGTAGGTACTGTAGGTAGGTGATTGTACCGGTGGGTTCGCCTTTTGTGATGATTATTCGTACTTGATCCTGTGTGATGGCCGGGCAGGGCAGCTGGAAAGCAGCAATTATATTCGTATGATATACGAGTAAAGTACGTACGGTGGACAGGCCGGCGCTTTCTGTTGTGTTGTGTTGTTGAGAGGCGGTGGTTCGGGTACCGGTACACGCCGGTGACAATTCTTCTCTCGAATGGGCCCTTGTTGTCGTTGTCGTTGTCCTCTCATTTTCTGCTCTCGTTCTCCCTAATTACCGGTATTTCCTTCTTAGGTGTGAGGTGGGATGAAGAGGAAGGGGCGAGAACTTTCCGGGGGGGTTTTTTTTTTTTTTTTTTTGACGAAAAGGGGTTTGGCGCGGAATGTTGAGTGGTGCTCGCGGTTCGCGGGAACAGTTCGAGACGTGGACCTTGAGGATTAATTAACCGACTAGAACCGAATAACCTGTAATAAAATAACCCCCAAACTAACCAAAACCGTACTCGTGTTACTGTAAAACTGTTGTTGCTGCAACCTGCAGCTCGCCTCTCTTTGAAATTGATACATTTTGACCCTTCCTTTTTTCTTTTTTTTGAATTATAATTTTTTTGGTGTTCTTGTGATCGTGAACAACGACAACCACCAAGAAGCTTGATCTTTCTCCATCAGAACCATTCCTATACATCCCGTTCACCGATTCACCGATCAATCCATTTTTTTCCACGGGGTTTACGAAAGTACTTTTAGTTTTATTTAAACAATGGCACCAACTCCAGTCTACATTGTCTCTGCTGCCAGAACTCCTCTTGGAGGGTTCCAGGGGTGAGTTTGATTGATCCAATTTTAATTGCGGGGTGGATGGGGGAAGGATAAGGAGAGGCACGAAGGGGGGGGGGAGAAACGTAGGGGGGGATATTATGGTTAACATTTTGAGTTACCCGCATCGAATATAGCTCCCTATCATCGCTCACTGCAATTCAATTGGGTTCCCACGTTATCAAGGCTGCCCTTGCCAAAGTTCCGGCCATAAAGGCTGCCGATGTCGAGGAGGTTTTCTTTGGGAATGTTTTGTCGGCCAAGTATGTTGCCTTTCTTATCCCCTTCACTTATGCCACCTACCGGTGTTGTTGTTGCCGCTGCCCTGCTGCAATGTCAGTTGATGGGAGATTGCATGGTATGATGAATTTAGATGGAGATTGATTCTGACATCGGCTATCTACAGCTTGGGACAGAATCCTGCGAGGCAATGTGCACTTGGAGCTGGATTGGCTCAGTCTACCGTGTGCACCACCGTCAACAAGGTCTGTGCTTCAGGGATGAAGGCCATTATCATAGGGGCTCAGACTATTATTACTGGGAATGCCGATGTAAGGCTCTTCTCCTGTGGGGGGGTATTGGTGATGGACAACGTCCTTATATATAAATGATGAATGGTGTTTCATAGATTGTCATCGCCGGCGGGACTGAGTCTATGAGCAACACCCCATACTATGTCCCTACGGCTCGAAGCGGAGCTCGTTATGGCAACCAGCAAATGGTTGACGGTGTTGTTCGTGACGGTTTGTCAGACGCCTACGATAACCAGGCAATGGGTTTTGCAGCGGAGGAATGCGCGCAAGATTACACTTTCTCGAGGGAGGATTCGGACGCCTATGCTATTAAATCGTATCAGAAGGCCCAGGAGGCAGTGACCAACAAGTGCTTTGCCGAAGAAATCGCACCAATCGAGGTTTCCGGTGGCAGGGGGAAGCCTAATGTTCTCGTCGAGCTAGATGACGAGCCCAAGAACGTGAGCTTTAATATCCACTAATCTATGGTACCAAGAGGAAATCCGGGTAGGCTGACAGTGTTTACTTTCTGAAACGAAACAGTTGAACATCAGCAAGCTCAAGACCGTCCGGCCAGTCTTTGTCCCAGGCACTGGCACCGTCACCGCCGCAAACGCATCCCCAATCTCGGATGGTGCGTCAGCCCTAGTCCTCGTCTCGGAGGCCAAGCTCGCGGAGCTCAACCTCGCCCCACTAGCCAAAATCATCGGCTGGGGTGAAGCCGCAAAGGCCCCATCAAAGTTCACCACAGCGCCCTCTCTTGCTATCCCTAAGGCCCTCAAACACGCCGGCCTGTCGCAGGAGCAAGTCGACTTCTTTGAGATTAACGAAGCCTTCTCTGTTGTCGCGCTGGCTAACGTTAAAATCCTCGGCCTGGACGAGGCCAAGGTCAACGTCAACGGTGGAGCCGTGGCGCTCGGTCACCCGCTCGGATGTTCCGGTGCAAGAATCGTCACGACCCTTATTAATGTTCTCAAACAACGCGAGGGAAAGATTGGGGCTGCGGGCATTTGCAATGGTGGTGGTGGCGCCTCTTCTATCATTGTTGAGGCTGTATGAATGAATGGGGGTGTTCTCTTTTTGTTGTAGCCTTGGTGTGTGATACAAGTATGTTATGTGGTAGTCTCCAGTTGGTGGTGGCAACGCTTAATTGTTACTATTGATACCAAATTTACTCGTAATTAGTCTACCATTTTAACTTGACATGAACTCGTACTAACGGATACGAATTCACAACGTGTTGAATGTGAAAAAAAAACGAACAGGACCCAAAATAAGATCTACCTGAGTATGGTAACGCACAAGCCCCGCGCGTGGATATCCTAGCAATAGCCTCGCACTGCCTCCTCACAGCTTTCTTTGAGAGAGATCACCACCATTACCGACGGACAAGGCATCCACTCACCTGTTCCAATCAACCAACCAACCAACCCATGCCGTAGCTCCTCCCTTCCACCTTCTTACGATACGCTACGCTACGGTACACAGGT
Organism: Tuber umbilicatum; assembly: GCA_003313605.1. Taxonomy (NCBI): domain Eukaryota; kingdom Fungi; phylum Ascomycota; class Pezizomycetes; order Pezizales; family Tuberaceae; genus Tuber; species Tuber umbilicatum. The sequence goes on along the minus strand of QLOI01000194.1, from coordinate 44,104 downwards.
CTCGCCATTGACGCACCGGTACCGCATTTTCACTGTACCACTGACTCACCCTCCCGGCCAGCCCAGTCCAGTCCGTTCCAGCCCATCCAACTCACGTTACCTTCTCACCCACACCTCCACAATAGCAACACCACGCAACCCGCGAAAGGGTGGACCGATAAACCGAGTCCACCCGCGCTCTCGGGTACGACCACACGTCCGGAAACCCACCGTACGTAATACCTTAAAGTTCCCGGTGATTTCGGCGTGGAGCGAGTGTGTGGCTGGCGTGGCCTTTCACCGTGTTTGTCTTGGTGTTTTTGTGGGCGAGTGATTTTTCGTGGGTTGGTATCAAGGTGGGGTGGGTAGGTAGGTAGGGTTTTTTTTATTTTTATCTTTGTTAGTTCACATCTTTCATCCCGGTTCGGTGCGGTGCTGTACGGCGTGAACTTGGTGTGGTTCATGATAATGATATTGTGGTATTGTGGTTGTGCGGTGGGATGTATGGGTGGGTTTTTGGCTGTTTGGGCGATGCAAGGAGGGGATTGACTGGACGGGTCGAGGGGTTGGATGGAATGTATTGGTAACTTGAATGGGTCTTGTATGTGTTGAGGCCAGTTGTCCTATCCGGCTATGTTAAGTCCTGAAGTGTGGATTGGGTGTTTGCATTAATTTTAGTCTACCGCAGGCGTGCGTGGGGATTCGCATCGGGAAAGGTTTCGAGTGATGGGGTGTGAACAAGTTTTGGATGTATGGTGGGACTATCATATATTAGGACGTGTTTGGGTGGTTACAGGCTTTCATATCTCCGTAGAGAGAGACGTATTCAGGGGCAATCCTGCTGTTTGAAATCCGTCGTTCGCAGTGTGGTACCCCGCAATCTTATTCTCGCACAATATATGGTAAATCTCACCAACAGTCCCTTTCCCCCCAAACCCCTATGTACCCGGCAAAGAAAATCAATGCTAAGGGGGTGGGGGGGGGGGAGAACTGAAGAAAAATAATACTCTAAAGTAGACTACACAGCAAGCCCTTAGAGGGAAAGGTAAAAGTGAGGCAGCGCCTCTATACACTATCTGACTTGGCTAGTAATTAAGTTATGGTACGAGAAGGAGCGGGCATTCTCCACATTCTGCTGGGGAAAAGGAAAGGGAAATAGGAGGGGAACAAGGAGAGCAAGCAGTCTTCTATTCGTCATCCATCCGCATTCCCGAGATATCCAGGTCCGACCCGACCTCCTCGGCACTATCTTGTGGTCCCTCGTTTGGACTACCCATTGGCGTGTCCTCGGGAGAACCGCCGTCCTGTCGGGGGAGGAGGGCGTTTCTGGCTTTGGGGCTCTGCAACAGGTTGTTAGTTACACATAGGTAGATAGTTATTGTGAGGGGTAGGTAGATGGGGTGTATACTGAAGGCTGGGTAGTCGGCGCAGTAGTGGTTTTTCCACTCGTGGGCACAATGGTAGCGAACTTGCAAAGGTTACACGCTTTGGAAATCAATTCCCTTTTTGTAACCTTAGTCATCTTCCCTCTAATGGGCAGATCGTCTAATTTGGAGTGTGCGGTAGCTAAATTCACAGCGCTAGTATCCGCGGACGGTTGCTCCTCAAATATCAGGTTCTTGAGTGACATTGGGTTTGCACGGGCCTCAGGTTCTTCCTTTTGCATAACGTTTTGCTTTAGGGCTTCGGGGACTAGATCCACGTATAACTTTGCGTAGGAGTCTGAGAGGAGGTCGTCTATCAGGGGAGTTCTCGCAAGGCCCGCATTTAGACGGCGGAGTTCAAAGACTTCTCGCAGGAGGTCTAGAGTTGGAGATGTGGTTGTGATGAGGTTGCAGTAGGCATCTAGGCGGGTGCTGTAGGTGTTGAATTCGTCGTATGAGACGTTTTTGAAAACTTCTTCGTCACTCTGTTCTGGTATGTTACCAGTTCGCCGGAGAACTCGCATGTAGGCTATGAAGACGTGTAGCCAGACTTCGGTATGGCGGAAGAACCCTGTGATTCCTTTTCGCACCCTCTTTGCTACGGCTTCTAATGTGGCCCGGTCGTCCAATTTTTCTAGTAAGTCGACGTAGAACATAGTGTACTTCGAAGCATATACAAAATGTCTGCCGGTTCTGAGTTACGCCATTTGCACGTTAGTCTTCTGGATTGCAGCACCGAGGGGAGCAGAGATATATGTATACCTCTCATTTTCGGGCTTCCAAATGCTTAGACTGACTGACTTGTTAGAAAAGAGACAAGAAATCTCAGCCTTTGCCCCAGCAACGTCACCCAACTCAAAGTACTTGAGTTTTCCAGCCCTGTTTGTCATGCGGTGATGCCATTTCGGCTTGTCTGCCACCCGCATCCTCCTCAGGACCTCGAGAATATACCTAACAAATGGTTCACGGTTCTCGACGGGCTCCATCTTCTTTGTAAAATGCGAAACTTGTAGTATTTCGCATGCTCGCTCAGGCTGTCGTTGAGGTTAGCAACGAATCGGTGGGACAGATTCAATCGCAATTTTACTCACCGTCACCAAGCCCTGTAAAACGTATTTGCAAGCACTTGAGACTAATCTGTGGTGCGGCTCGAAGATATGATCGCTGCCGACCTTCTCGGGGCAGAGTTTGACTGCCTGGACGTATTTTCCCAAGACTTCCTCTGGTGTGTACATGTGAGCTCTCTTCAGAAGTTTACCCATACACTTTCCGATCATATAATATGCTCTACTAATCGTTAGTATGGCTTTGTGTGTATGGAGATCGTTACATAGGGTACTTGCTTCCAATTATCAGGGACCTGCTGCAAGGACTTTTTGAATAGTGCCATGGCAAGTTTCAGCCCCTTGGTGAGCGATAGACCCTGGTGTGCAGGGCCTTTGTATACTCCTTCTCCGCGTGTCCCCGAAAAATGCCTATCAAACCCTTCCATTGAGAACGCTTGCATCTCCATTGGAGCTCTAAGGGCGGAGTAGACCCTTGTGCCAAAATCGGCAAAGAGGGTAGACAGAGTTTTCGCGCATTCCACGCCTTCGGTGTATTCGTTCTGAATAGCAAGCGATAATGTCTTCATATAACATAGTATTGCTTTCTGCGTAATGTTATTACCAGTTGGTTGGGAATGTTTGTAGGGAAACAGGGTTTATGGGAAAAAGCGAAACTTACTCGTTCTAGCGCAGCAAGCTCCCCTCTTTTAGTGTTAATCTGTTCAGCACTCCAGGTCTGACCGTCCTCCATTTGGGCTTCATAAGTTTGACCCAGTCGATACCAAGTCTCCCATTTATTGGCATTGCAGACTAGGTCATACTTAAAGAACCTCACCGCATTTTCCACATCATCTGGTTTTATTGATCCAACTCGCTTCTGGTGTTTGATGGGGAAGAGATAGATCTTCCCAAGAGTAAAATAGAGGCCCTTCGTCGCTACTCGAGCGTGCAGACCACTCACTTCGGTGGTATTGAGCGAACCCTCGCCTTTCAGGCTGCTTAGTAGCCTGAGAGGATTTATGGAGCTGCGAAGGTACCGATCTATCACTGATTCATTGAGAACAATCTTATTGTTCGGGGACTTTCTAGGAGGGCCGAGAACCTCGAAGAGCTTCTCTAAGGCACCCTTCAAGTCTGATTTGTGTAGCTGCATATCTTTCTTTTGGGATGTTAAGAGGAGGACGAAATCCATCAACTGCATTGCCGTTGCTTTGTCGAAGGGCTCTGGATCTGTCTTATGGTCGTTGAATACAACCTGATCAGACTGCAATTTTCGGAGTTAGCAGGCGTTATACTGTGAACGCGGAGGGTTGTTTACGCATATAGCAATGTGAAATCGACAGAATATGCACTGCAACAGATCATGGTCGAAATCTCGAAGATCGAGTCTCAGAAGTTCATCATGCGTTAGCCTCAGTAATGCATCTGGGTTTCCGAAAATTAGCTACCGCCCAATGGAAGGCTTCATAGTGGAGGGCGCAAATACGGTCTGACAGCCGGCAGTAATTTCGGCCTCCGAGCTCCTGATGCATGTCCCTCAGGAGAGTTGCCAATCGTTCCTCCCTTTCGCCTTCCTCTAAATCAAGGCTGTCGTTACCCATCCCTCTGTCCGCAGTTTCTTTATAAATTGAGTACATCACTACCCAAGCTCGTACAATCATTTCCCTAAATTTCACTACGACCAGGCGGTAAGAATGTAGGTTGCTAGCCGAGATCTCATGGTTGAGAACAGCACTCTCCCAAAAAGCGTAGCAATGTAAAAGTCTCAGTAAGATAGCCATTGACTTCATTGAGTCCACTAGCCCATCTCGATAAATTCCAGACAAATTCACAAACCCATCACCCCCAGAGACGAGTCCTAAAATTACGGGCAGCATCTCTTCCACGAGGCGTAATGACCGCAGTAGAACAAAGTGGCGATGGTCCTCCGAAGATTCAAGGTAACTCCTACTTTTCAAATCGCCAACCACAACTTCTAACGATTTCAGTACACAAGAAAGGACTTTTTGGCGATGGCCTGCTTTTTCGTGGGCTATTTTGAGCTTTTCCCAGAGGTGCAACCTAAACATTGCACTGGAGCCCTCAAGAAATCTGGTTATTTCATCGAGTATCCGGCGCTCTTGCTCGTCGTACGGGCTAACGACACCGGGTTCCAATACGGCTTCAAGAATTTCGATAACCTCATGGGGGTCTTTTTCGGCACCCCCTATATCGGTTGTGACTTGGAATATAGATGTAAAGAAATCAACAGTCTTAAGCTTACTGATTTCCCGCTCGGCCCTAAGGGCAGAGATTTCTGGCATGATAGAGCTGTTGGGAAGCTCAATCGAGTGGAGCTTATTGTTGGACATAATACCCTTCAAATCGCCGAAGCATTCCAACCTGAACTCTCTGGGAACACCGGTAAATGCCGTGAAAACTGCAATAGCCCAAAGACATCTCATGGTCAATTGATCCTCCACAATGCCATCACTACCTTTTGGACGACAATACATCAGATCTCTGACTAGGAAACTCCATCTCTTTACCTTTTCCCTCCTGATCTCCAATTCTTCTTCTCCCCGGACTGAGAGTTCAGCACCGTTCTTTTGCCGTTCTCTTGCCGCCAAGTCACCAAGATATATTTCGAACATGGTTTGGGCCCACTCGATTTTGGCGTAGTCATCGTCTCCGAACGGGTGAGGATGAGCCGCAAAGTCTTCGAGATACCCCTTGAAGTAACCCCAGCACATCTCCTCGCATATATTAGCCATTGCAATTACAACTTCTTTCAAGGGCTCTGGCCAGCTATGCCGAACCCAACTGCTAGCTGTCGATGTTCCCAATGACCCCCGGATCCTCCTGGCTTTCCCTACGTTGGGCACATCCCGCATACATAGGGCTTTCAGCCACTCAAAGCCTGCCTCCAGCGGACTCAATCCGCGGGCATTGACGGAGTTGACCCATTTTCTGAGATTTTCGTCGCCGGATAAAATAGGTCGAGATGGGACATTGGCTTCTAGGTCCAGAAAGGCCATCCCTTGAGCAGCTTCATCGGGGGATTGTATACCATCTCCGTATAATAGGACATTTCCCTTGTCATCATCCCAGTCCTGTAATATCTTTTTGAAGTCGTCGAGATATAGATCCTCTTTAACCCCGTTGTTTTCGCTACTACTGCTGCTCGTCTTGGGCATTAAACTTGAGGCAGTTCCCAACGAAACACCTAGCGGGGAAAAGCATTCATCGGCAGTGTTAAACAGTTTTTCATTCTGCGTTTCCTGTCGAACCTTTTGCTTGGACTCAGGAGCTGCCGCAGCCGCAGCCGCGGCCGCGGCATCTGCCTCCTTCTTATCGCGCTGTCTCTTACTCAACCTTGACCTCCCTCCATCCCCGCCATCCGCTCCTAAAGAAGCGGACTTACGTTTTCGAGTTGCAGAGCCACTTCGACGTCGTCCGGCGGCGGGCGGGGGTGCAGGTTCCACAGCAGAGGCATCAGTCATGGCCGTATCTTCGTTTTCTTCGGCGGTTGCTGTTCCCGATTTTCCACCGGATCCAGGAGTAGGTTCATCAGGAGTGGTTTCTCGGGAAATACCCTCTCCCTCTAGAACAGGGATAATGATTTGCAAACACGATGATGCATTCAGGGCCTGTACCGAAATGTCATCGCTGGATATCTGAGAGAGAATTGCGTTTCCGACGCCCGGCCATGTTCTTAATGTAGACTCAGTAGTCTGTTTATTTATTGTTATTTTTTGCAGAACATCCCCGAGAGTTTTTGTATCTTCCTCCTTCGGAAGAGGGATCCAGGGGTACGGGTTTGTGTATCTTTGGAATCGTGGATGTAATTTTTGCTTTGATAGATGTTTGATTTTGTCGCTCTCGAGAACTGCCGTATCACAAATCTTCCTGAGGACATCCCTAAGTTGTATAGTGGCAAGGTATTCCTCCGGATTGGGGATTCCGCCTATCACAAGTGCGAGCGTATCCTTTCCTGAATCTGCACCGACGGTTTCATGATCCAAGACTGACTCTAACGCAAACCGGGTGAGGCGGGAGGAATCAATCGCTAACGATAGCTGAGCAGCCTTGCGCCATAAAGAAGAATCTCCTGCATCCCTTCCGAGTGCTGTGGAAAACCAGTCCAGCGCTTGTTGAATTGTAAGCTCGAACTCTGACCCAGTTCCAACTCCGATAGCTTTTAATCTGTCCAGTTTGAAAGCACCGTGGTTCTTGTACGCCAGATACAGAACAAGAGGTAACGAGGACCCAGAAGCCGAACCCCTTCCATGAAACTGAACCATTGCGCAAGGTTAAGAGCTTGGCCATACGTTAGTTTAAAGAGGGGATAAACTACCTGTTCCTCTTCCGCATCGCCCTGAAATATCCCGGAACCAAACAGCTCGTCATAAGCTTTATGTGCTTCTTCCCATTCACCATCTGTATGTAATTTTAGGGCTCGTTGGTAAAGCTTCAGAGCTTCTTCGATCTGCGAACGGTAGGTTTAGTGAACCGTAATAGGTTTTAGAGAAATGGAGTTTACGAACTTGTATTTCTCGAGTATTATCGGCTTCTCCGTCACTGTCGGAATCTGGGTATACGTTAAGAGGAATAAAGGAAGACTGATTCGAGGTTAGCATGCTCATTGCATCTTGTAGGGGGGGGCAAAGTACCATCGGGCGAGGTTTATGCAACTTGAGCTTTTACCGAGCTATGGAGCGATTGAATATAGGGGCGCCGGGTGGCTTCTGAATACAAGAGAGAGAGAGAGAGGGGTTTATGATGGATTATTATGGGCTATGATATGTGGATTGAGCCGAGAGTCAATGGTAGAGATCGCGTCAGGCGAGCGGGACACTCCGGAAGGTTGAGGGGGGATGCGCGTTGTAGTTCGCCAAGAAGGAGAAGTTGATTGTACAGTGCCAAGAGTTGAGGCTCTTACGCTCGTGTTTAAGTGATTTAGTCACGAATTGTGGTGAGAGAAGTACCGTACCGGTATGGTATTGTACAGTACAAGTACGGTACTTGAACCGGTACCTGTTTTTTTTTGTTAAATCCTAGAATTTATTTGCTTAAAGGCGCAAACCTCCACTATAAATGTCATGCAGGGACCCCCGATTTAGTCCTAAGACATGCTGGTCAAAAGCCTCCTCCGCAGGCCTAGGGAAAAACAAGCCACCCCAAGTCCCTCTGGTATGGGACCAACTGCATATCGAACACCAAAAAAGAACCCATGCTAAGCCAAGCCACCAAAAAGAGCAAGAGAAATCAACCCTGCACAGAAAAATTCCCTCACACCCTCAGCAAAAAAGCCAACACACAAGCCGAAAACCAGCATCCGCAGGAGGCAACAAGAAAACCCACACTGTTTTCTCTTGAGATAGAAAATAAACTAAAGAAACCCAACAAAAGAAATCCTCCTTGTAATGGGCGTTACTATGCCTGCTGGTTCTCTCAAAGTCCTGGCCTACTAACATAGGGCAAGGGGGTTTACCAGCAACCCCAGGTCCCTTTTAGAGTACTCCCGCGGCTGAGTTGGAGTTGGACACTTTCTATGGCAATTGCCACCTTAGGTGTCCAACTTCAACTCGGCCGTGGGAGTACAGAGAACTCAAAAATCGTTAGGAAGTGCTGGTTCAGGCAACCAGCTCCCATTGACATCATGAGGCCTGACCGGCTGAACAGTGAGCAGCTTGAGACAGTGCAATACTGACTGCATTTCGCCAGTGATTCCAGTCAGGTGGTGGTAGCGGATACTGACCAGGGGTGTAGCAACCAGCAGAGGGTGGAGCAGTAACCTCTAGGGGCCCAAGATGTGAGAGGCAGGCCCATAGAGGGAGGTAGTAATCGTGTAGCAGTGGGATGCCAGCCATAAAACGTGTTTAAAGTCCTAAGACAGAAGGACCGCAGGCCTATGAAGCCTTAAAAAGTTCAGTGAGAGGGGATCATGTGACTGTAGATGGTGTTTACACCCGTCTCCGCCTTCCCAAAAGGGAAGGTGAAAAGAGGGGTCAGGAAAATCGGAGGAAAGAAGCTTGCTTGAACCGGTACCTGTACCAGTACCAACTTGTACCATGTGGGTACAATTATAGGCACAGGTTTGACAAAAGTTGTATTATTATAATTTTCTGACGTTTGTAAAAATGACTGGGTCCGCATATGCCCACATATGCCAAGGTATGCAAGATTGTCTAATAATATGAATACTGATAACATATAAAAGTTGGAGTATGACCCAAATATCCAGTATTCATGAGTACTCTGTGATAATAGCTTCTATTATTCAATTCAATCATTTAGTAGAGCAGTCTCCAATTTCTCCTCAAATTTGTTTTTTGTCAACATGTCTTTTATTTCAATAGGATCAATAACTTTAATAACTAAGAGAGTTCAGATAATAGGCTATACATCAATGAAAGGCCACTACAAAGTACCACAGGAGTATTAGGATTGCTTTACAATTGATTCTACCTGATACTGCACAACAGACAACAACTCTGATATGATAGTGTTTTATATTGTTATTTGTTTTACTCTTGATCTTTGTAACGTATACTAAGATTTATTAGTCTAAGACTTGCTCAAGTCTTGCGACTGACTTTATAAACATGTTCTTTAAAATATACTTTTATATTTTAAGAGTTAAGTGTACAACTCAGGGATATGGTTTTTCAAATACCTACTAATTTATTTTCCACATAAGTGTAACAACGCTGCTGGATCTTACAGTAGACTTAGTCTTATCCTATGCTGAAGTGCAGAAGGGTTACGGTGTTAGGCATACACCTAACCGCGGGCTAGTTAACTAGCCTTGTGACATACTTCTTGATATCACGTGTTTGACTCTCGATGAGAACAAAATTACTATTACGCGGACATAATTTATAATGTTTAATATTACGCTAGATTAATTCAAGATGTCTTTGCGTAGCATGGGATTAATTCTATTGAACAAAGATAAGCTTGCATCACTGAAAAGTGATTTATGTAAGAATCAGACGGTGAACCTTTGCGGGATTTATCTCTATGGATAGAGCAAAGAATTCTCTTCAAGAATAAAAAGAAACGAGCCAAATCGATTGGTGTCGCTCAAAGTTATGGGCCAGTTGTTAGTCGTGAACGACGGAGCTCAATATAACTGATGAAAATGATTAGTGCGATATTATTGTTGCTGAAACGGAAGAATACATGCACGCGACGTTGGATAAGAATAGTTAAGAAACTATTCGAAGATTAGTGTTCAGGAAGGAAGGAAACTATTTGTTAGTTGCCTCCTGCATGACACGAGACGAAGTTGGCCACTTCATATTCTAGACGCAACTGACAAGTTGTAGTTGACCATGTCATCTCTCTGGCAATCTATGAGTAGAGAATCCCTAACCCATGAGCACAGACCACTGGCGTTGGAATAATGAGTAGTAATCAGTACTCGTATGATGTTCAAGCGATTGAGAGGATTTCTCAGGGTCAAACGGTGTTCACACCGGTTGATCGAAGGTTGATGGATAGAGTCGACATAGAAAGGTATGAGATTGTATAGGCATTAGATGTAGAGGCCGCGGAAACTCATGTAGGATATAAATATAAGAGTTCCTCCCTTCGCTTCAGACTCAATCAAGTAATGGAGAAGTGATCTTATCAATATTACATTGTTCTGCATTTTCAAATTGATACACATTCACACTCTTAGTAATTTTGGTGAAAGGAGTCACTTCCGCTATATTCTTAATTATCTTTCTTGATATATTCTCGGGTATCGGTTTTCGGCCTTAGCTTATGCTACCGCCTAACATACAGTTAGAGTGATATGGTAACGCTACCAAAGGTTGCCATGTAAACTGAGCAAATGGTAATGCTTAGACTGTGAACTAGGAAGGTATACCAGGTAGGTAGGGAAAACTCTACACTATGGGTTGTGAAAGTCTCTGAGGATCCTGGCAAGTTACCCTACCTTAGGGACTATAGTTACCCTACCTTGGCAAAGTGGTTATCCTACTTTTGGATAGGAGTTACTCTACCTTAGGGACTACAGTTACTGTGCCTCGGCAGAGTGGTTACCCTACTTTTAGATAGAAGTTACCCTACCTTGAATATAGAAGATTACATGAAATTCTGAACGAAATCATAGGAATGTTTATTACATGAGATTGTACAGGAGGTTCGAATATGGGCTTAATCGGCTAATTTGTTGTTGAACTACGAATTATAGAAAATCTCACATCGCGTGAACATTGGAAAATCTGAGTCCAACACCCCCCTCTGGCCCTGATGTACTGACAATGCGTCATGAGGTGACAGAAAGGTAGTTGCTGATTTACTAGTAAAAGCCTATGATTGAAGGCTGCAGCATAAAACCGTATACTTTGTTGCTGTCCATTCGACTGGAAGCTGTTCGCCAGATAGATGAGGGGGCATAGGGTGATTGAATGGTTATACGAAAGGTTATTCTTCAGTGCATATGCCACTAATACTTATAAGCCTACAGTGGTAGGTAGGTAAGGTATACTGGAAGACCAAGAGTCCTTCGGTTAAGTGGCAGACCTTTGACTTCCATATATTACTGAAAGACTGTAAGATGTCTGGAGGTTGTTAGTGAACTCTGGATCATAGTAGTCTTGTCTTGGTAGATGTACTTAATGTTAGTGGCTGTGGGTAGCACCGGTATAAGCCAATGACTTAAGCACTTCATCATGGGAGTCCATAGATCAAGCTATTATGTCGAAGACAGAAGAAGACGACAGACTAGCAGAAAGTAGAGATACTATTGAATGGTAGTCTACAGGTCATGTATAGACGAACACACATGAGACAGTGAGTTTGATATTAGACTAGCTTATTATTGGCCTGTTGGTTCACCACTAGCAGGGCAACGATGTGAAGAGTTTTTCTCCTGTAGCTGTATGTGTATATCAGGTTACTGCATGAACACTTCATATCAGATAATGAATGTTAGGTATATGCAATTCCAATACCCCCCTCTGGCCCCAATAAAGGTCCCAGATGTCGCCTGCCGCACCATGTGTAGTTGCTTGCTACCAGAAAAAATCATGAAATTGATGGCCTCCCCCTAACACAGTATATGTCATTGCCGTTCATATGACTGGAAGCTGTTCGCAGGATATATGAGAGGGGTAGTGAGCACTGCTCATACAACTGGAATCCAGTGTACTATATATAAAGTATCTTGACAAATAGAAAAACTCACAGAACAAATTAAGATATTGTGCTTTATGTTGACCGATTATGAATAGTCATAAGGTCTGCAAGAATCGATGGGAGTTAAGGAGACGTCGCTGCAAGGCCATCTCGCTAGGCAAATCAAAGAAGCGATTGAGCACTAAGCCTACTAACTCTACATGAAGACAATGCAGTCATGCCTCTTTGTTGTTACCAGCGTCTGAAGTTGTCACAAGTGTCTGATGTTGAGACTGATCATTTTAATAACAGAGGAACAACTGGTATGTTTGTATTTAGGCGGCATATTTCAGACTAGGTTCATATGGCAAAGGCATTAATAGCTTTTGGTTGGTGGAGTCTTGCACACCCTCAGGAAGACAAAGTTATAATAGCCAATTGACCAGAAGCGGAGAAAGTATTCAGAGTCTACAAGTGTTTGTACTCAGATTGATAAGACGAAAGTTGCGCAGTTGTAGCGGAGGTACTTAGTTAGTATAGATATTAGATGTACTGGCTGTGGAAACTCACGCGGGATATAAATATAAGAGTTCCTCCCCAGCTATTAGAAAAACAAGCAACGGAGAGAGACTTTATCAATATAATAAGTTATTACCAACACTTCATACTCTTAGTAGTTTTACTGAACCGAGTATTTGCGATTACAATTACAAAGGCCTTTCTGACATTACTCTTTTATTGAATACCTTAAACACTTAACCATACTCTACCGAGCTCTGAGTTGGTTCCCTATAACAATGAACTAGTAGAGTCAGCAGACATTTGGTAGAATGTTAGCCCGAGGCCCTGAGGAGCTGGGCTTGCTCACGATGGTGGTGAGCATAGGAGTGATGGAGAGGTGCTGGCAATATCTAATTCTACTTAAGTATATGCAAGACCTCTTCTTCTAAGACCATCAACTATCCTTTCAAGAACTTATTGAGTAAAGCTGTGGCTTAACGATATTAAGTTTTATCGTGAAGGTTTTCTCTCTTACATATTTTTTCATTTTGCGTATGAAGAAAGCTTCGGTACGGCCATATCCTTGGGATCCATCTTCCCACAGGGAGCTCTCATTATAATAAGGGAGTGTTAAGATAATTTTTGAAAGAACAAGAGTTTGTATTTGAAAAGCTATATGATAGGAAATAACTTAAGTAGTTATATGAAGATCTAACTACCTGGTTCCTGTTCCTCGTTTATATAGATCTTCTTTCAATCTACTTATAAATTAAATAACAACCATGAGTTACAACTATGACTTATATACTTGTTTAAGAATATAACTAAAACAAATTATTGGGTAATAACAATATTACTATGAGTTGCAATTGGGACTTATGTAAAAACATAATATCATATGACCCAAAATGAGTCATTTGCATAACATTAATATATGACTCATAACTGTCAGCTATATAAGACCCTATATGTCTTTACACCTAGGTCATGCACTTAAACATAATAATTTAATAAACAAAACCCTATGATTTCAATCTAAGTCATAGTATGAAACCTATAAACCATACCAAGTTTGTAACAAGAAACTAATTGTTGCTAAAATAGGTATTCTTATTAGTATATGCCTTAATATTATCTGTGACACTAAACGGCAAGCAGCTGAACCCAGAGGAAATTCTGATATTTGTACTACTATTAACTTAGTTTTAAAGAAAAACAGTATGAAAGAATCCAACTTAGTCTTTACAGATAACCAAAAGAAGTACTAGTAAAAGTAATGCATTCAGGCAGTAAGTATTACTAAATAATGTTTAGGTAACATGACAAAAGCTAGTATTGAAACTCTTGCTTATTTTAAAATTATTTACTATAGAAAAGTTAGAAAAAATTAGTATTAAATATATATAAAGCTACAAGGTATAAGCATAAAGGGACATCCTTGGTGACTCCTATTTTCCTCTCGCTTGAAATTATATCCTAATTGGGAACGACTCAACACTGAGAGAACTATCACTACTTTTCTCCTTTTCCCCCCCCTTTGGGGGGGGAGAGGAATCTTTCATCTCCCTCTCCCTTGGCCATCTGGCCATCTACTACATACTCCCTCTGGGGGCTTTCAGGCCCCTGGATGGCCTTGTTACCTCCCATCCTCGCTTCCAACACTCTTCATGATGCTGGTCTTCCTTACCTTACCCCGCTTTGCTAGGCACCTCGCTTAGCCCTTGCATGGTTGGCTTTTACAGTTTTCCACTCAGCAGACGGCTGAGACTACAGTTCACCGTAAGGGATCTTAGGATTTTCTTTTCCTCTGGTCTTAGGGTCTTTGGATTTGGTTCTATAGCAGGCTTTGGTCGATTTCTTCACTCTCCTATCTTTACAGCACGGTGGTGGTATCCCATCCACTCACTGACGCTATCTGTTACGGGTAACCAACTCAGGGCTTGGTAGAGTAAAGTTAAGTGTTTAAGGTATTCGATAACGCAGTAATATTAGGAAGGCTTTGTAATTGTAATCACTAATACTCGGTTCGCTAAAACTATTAAGAGTATGAAGTGTAGGTAATAACTTAGTATTTTGATAAGGTCTCTTCTCTGTTGCTGTTTTTTGAATAGCTGGGGAGGAACTCTTATATTTATATCCTGCGTGAGTTTCCACGGCTGGTACATCTAATACCTATGCTAACAAAGTATCTTCGCAACAACAACCTGTCTTTCGTCTTATCATTTTAAGTGCGAACACAGGTAGACCCTGAATAATTCACCACTTCTGGTCATTCGGCTTATTGTAACTCTGTCTTCCTGAGGGTGTGCGAAACTCCGCCAGTCAGATGTTAACGATGCCTTTGCCATATGAACTTAGTCTAAATATGCCGTTCAAATATGAACATACCAGTCATTCCTCTGTTATTGAGATAATTCAACTCAACATCAGACAACGGTGGCGACGCAGAGGCATGACTGCATTATCTTCATGTAGAGTTGGTAGGCTTAGTGCTCCATCGCTTCTTTGATTTGCCTAGCGAGATGTCCTTGCAGCTACATCTCCTTAACTCCCCTCCGTTCTTGCAGACCTTTGACTATTCATAGTCAGTCAACATGAAGCGCATTGTCTTAATATTGTTCTGTAGATTTTTCTGTTCATTCAGTTACCATCACGTAAGTTTCAGTAGATTCCAGTTGTATGAGCAGTGCTCACTACCACTCTCATATATCCTGCGAACAGCTTCCGGTCGGACGGACGGCGATGACGTATACGGTGTTACGGGGAAGCCGTCAATCTCGTGATTTTTGCTGGTAACCAGCAACTTCACACCGTGCTGCAGACGACGTCCGGGCCCTTTATCCGTGCCTGAGGGGGGTGTCGGAACTGTATATGCCTAACACTATCTCAGAGAATAAAGGGACTACAAGAGAGACACAGTAAGACACCTGCTGTATTGATACTGGAGATGGGCTAGTACAGACATCAACACGATTTCGACAGTTGTGTGGTCTCCTGGATTGGCCCTCCTCTCTCCCAAACCTACTACTGAACTTCTCCACCTGATGGCACCTGGTATCATTGCTTCACTCCTTGGCCGGCACCCTACTGCCTCACTATCTCTAGCTGGCACCTTACTGCCCTAGCTAGCATCTTACTGCCTCCACTGTCGTTCTTTTCTGGAGGACCTCTGGAGATATCCCACTGGTACCACACATCCTCCATGGCTACCATACTTTGATGGATTGGGGTTCCTCCCCTCTAGTTTCGGCTCTGCCAGGCTGGCCCAGGAGTTCATTTACTCCAACCAGTGCCTTCTCCGTATTCCTTGGTTAGGCATTCTGGGCCCTTTGTATCCCCGTCACCTTAGGTTAAGGGGCTGTATTTTGGTTGGGAGGTGGTTCTTTCCTATGTTGTTTGTGTTAGTTTTGGTGTTTGGTTTACTGTTACTGGGAGATTTTTCTACGTTACTTGTCTGCAGGGATTTTTAGTTCTTCAGTATACGGGAAAGGTGGGTGACAGGAGCTGTTTTTCTACCCATTTGCTGTACGTCGCTTAGGAGTTTTCTGCTTGGTTGTTATAGTTCTGGTCCATGGCGGGGGTTGTTTTGGTATCTTAGCTAGCGCCGTGTATGTTTGTTTTTTGTACCACTTAAACAAAAATTAAACTTAATTTCAATTCAATTCAATAAGTATAAAGTTGAATTATGGTAGTGGTTAGTAGTAACTAGGGTAAATTGTCACCAATGATGGATTAACTTTGTGAGCCTACTACTCAACTAATATTTTCAAGGAACTAAATCTAGAAGCCATACCATATACTGTACCACTTCCTCTATTAGTGGTTGGTTTTAGATAACTTATATTGGCACTAGTTCCGTAGTTATAGATGTTTGAAGTCTACCAATTTTGTATGGAGTATGACTGAAATGTTACAGGTTAGAAAGTGACAAGACATGCCGAGACACTACCAAAACACCAAAAATTCTGATCAAAATAGTGAAGTCATGAGATATTACTCTCTTTTTTTATTTATGTTAGATTATAATAATAATATCTCTTGTTGTTCATAAATATTCTTTTTCTTACATAACAGAACTGAAATTTTTTAATATTTTTCTCTTGCTTCTCCTTTTTTAATCTGCACTTATTGCCTTCTTCTTCTCAACTTTGATTCTCTTTTAAGTTTTTTCCTGCATACTCATTTTTAGCATTAAGCTCTTCCTCTTCCTCTTCACTATTTTCTCCATTGAAAAGCCTTTCCATATTTAAAGTACTGTTTGTACCTGACTTGATATTTCAACAGGACTTGGTTTCTATGAGAGCTGGGTATTGAATTATTCTTTTTTTATTCCTGTTATTGTTGACTTGCTTTTGCAGCTGCCCCTATAGTATTGTGTTATTGATTTCATCATGACAAAATATTAATAGTTATATTTTAGATTTAAATCAATTTCATTTATCTTAAGTTCTTAAAAGCTTCCAATCTCATAATATATTATAAACTCTAACTCCTAAAGTTCTACAAAAATGTACTTACTAATACATTCTTACTAATCAAAACAAATGTTATAATACTTTAGTTACTACTGACCCCTACCATAGATATTAGTATTCTAGTATAACAGTAGAGTAGATGGTTACAAAGAACAATATTCATTGACAAAAGACAACAGAAACGCCTACACTTCCCTTTAAGTAAAAGACTACCTGATTAACTTTTTGCACACAATACAGATATTGGAAGTAGGAGGAGGTTGTTTTCAAGTTTATGGATGAGTTGTACTTCAAAACAGGAGGCCAATGGTAATGGTATTCAGAGGGAAATTTATAATGGCCAAGTATAATGTATTGTTTCTAGAACTTGAACTAAAGTTTACTACTATAATGTTCTGAGGCACTATACTATATAGAAAGAAGAACAAGTTAATTGTTACTAATTTAGTTATAACACATTAAAACTAAAATAAACAAAAAATGTTCTAAATATAATACTTAGTTAGTATAGTAGTTAGATGTACTGGTTATGGAAACTCATGCAAGATATAAATATATGAGTCTCTCCTTAGCTATCAAACAACTAGTAATAGAGAAAAGACCATATTAATATAACAAGTTATATTACTATTTGGTTACTCTTTTCATTCTCTTAGTTGTTTTAATCATAATAAACTGAGTATTAGTAACAATTATTAATACCAGTGTTTCTATTATTACTTTATTATTAAATATTTCAATATTCTAGATATATTCTACTAAGCTTTGAATTATCTACTGGTAACAGACAGTAGAGAGTAACTATTTACTATATGAGTCTAGTCACTTTATAATGTTAGATACAACTGGCAAGATGTAATCAATCATATTGTGATTTGGCAATTGAAAAGTAGAAAATTTTTCCCTAATGGGTATGGAGTATTATTGACCTTGGAAAATTGAGGAGTAATTAGTACATTTATGATTCCTAAAGTAATGGTAAAGATTTCTTAGGATTAAGTAATACTTATACTAGTTGATTGAAGGTTGATTAATAGGGTTGTGGAAAAAAAAAATATAAGACTTCTATAAATATTAGATATAGAGATTATGAAAATTCATAAAAGATATAAATACAGGAGCTCTGCTGTTGATTTTAGATACGATTAAATAATTAAAAAGAGATTTTACTAATGTTATAGTGTTTTACTTTAGTCAATACATTTTCAGTACTTTTAGTAACTTTAGTAAATAGAGTTTCTTATAGTACTTTATGTAATGCATCCCCTAGTATTATGAAAAACACTGGTTAGGGAGCGCTTTGGTAAGGGTTAACAGTAACTAAAATCAGATCTCAAAGAGCAGGACTTTAAGTATGATATAGCTAATGGTGGCTTCGATAGAGTATTGAACAGTAGGGATCAATTACGATATCGCCAACTTGCCCGAGTTCCGGACTTGTAAACTGTTGGGAAATTGCAAACTGAACTGAAGTAACTAGGCAACTAAGTATATTTAAATCATCTCAGTTGATGTCTGCTTCTCTAAGTCCTTGAGGATCACAGTTTTTAAAAACTTTAACCGCTATCCAGTAGCCTTATAATAAAATTCAATAATAAGACATCAATTGATGTCTTAAATAATAAACATAAAACAAATACCTTACTAGGCCTGTCAGCCTGGTCCTTTGCCTTGACAATCTGTAGGCCTTAAAACAATCTGTAGGTCTTAAAATAACAGTAATCTATAACAGTTACACTTTATCTTTCCTAATACATGTTTTAGTGTTAGTTATTAATCCCAGTTGTATTAAGTTTGCTATAGACATGCTACCATCTAATATGGGTACCTGAATCCTAATTTTAAAAAATCTTATCTATTAGTTGAAATTACATATAACTATTCTTGATGCCAGTAGGTCTAATTCAGTTGCTTCTTCAAGTTATACTATTAAATATATGGTAGGTTGTTATTTTCCTCAAATAACCTATCTTAAAGATAAATATATAATTAGCTTGAAGTTTTAAAATATTAATACTTGAGTCTGAAATTAGTATAGGTACTTAGATGTTTACAGATAACTTGTTTTATAAAAATTTATTCTTTATCTAATATCTGAATCTACATCAATAGGATATATTATTCTTTTAAAAATATAAAGAAAAGAAGAGGTGTTATTTATTATACTTCTTATATGATACACTATTATTAGAGCCTATACTTGATTAAACTAAGATATTACACAGTATTTTGACTTAGGCTCTGTTTGGCATGTTACAATATAAAAATATGCTATATTTTTCGAAACAGTATATTTCCTGGTAAGTACAGCAGGCCAAGTTTGAAATCAAAATCCAATACATGGTCATATGAGCAAGACTTATCTTCTGGCCATGTGAAAAGGAGAAAGTGATTAGAGGTCTAGAGTATGAAGTGTAGAGGAAATACTGATGTTGTAAAATATTCTATGTCCTGTCTTGCAATATTTCGCAACGTTACTATTTTTCCTATTTCTCAACCTGTAAGGCTTCAATCACTTTGTTCTTTTTACAAGATAAGGAAATATGTATTCGCTACATGACTATGTATTTAACTTTCATTTTAAGCTTAGTCTCATATGGTTATCAGGAAATATGTTGTTTTGAAAAATATAGCATACTTTTATATTGTAACATGCCAAACAGAGCCTTAATAATTATAATTTATCTCAGTAATGATTTCTTCCCATTGGAGTTAGCAGGTCCATTGATCTTGTATAACAAGAGTGACAAGTTTTTTCTTTTCAATATCATTGAAGAAGACTGAGCAGCCAGTTTGTAACTATTTGGGTAAGATTTATATATTAAAGATTGATTATATATTTTCTGATAGACTTGTTAGTGAATATTACTTCGTTTAAAAATTGCTTATATTTTCTATCAACAGAAATCTAATAGTTGAACCTCCTGTTAGACAGTAGTGAACACTAAGGCTGATAACCGATACCGGAGAATATATTAAGAAAGATAAAGTAAGGTTGTAGGTGAGCGACTCTGTTTACTAAAATTACTAGGAGCATGAAAAGTGTATTGATTAAAAGTATAAAATAGTGTAATATTGATAAGATCTCTTCTCCATTACTTGATTGTATTGGAAGCGAAGGGAGAAACTCTTATATTTATATCTCGCATGAGTTTCCGCGGCCTCTACATCTAATACCTATACAATCATCACTCCTCCTTATGCTGACATCTTTAATAAATCCTCGGTCAACCGGTATTGTAACAACCCTGCTGGATCTTACAGTAGACTTAGTCTTATCCCATACCGAAGCCTGGAAGAGTTACGGTTAGGCTAGTCTAGTAACTCTACCAAATGGTTACCATGTGGACTAAGCAAGTGGTAATGCTTAGACTGCGAACTAGAAAGATATACCGAGTAGGTAGGAAAAGTCTACGCTGTGGGTTTGGAAGGTTTCCAAGAGCCCCAGCAAGGTACCCTACCTTGGTAAGATGGTTACCCTACTATTAAATAGGAGTTACCCTACCTTGAGCGTAAAAGGTTACGCGAAGTGTCGGGAAAAGTCATAGGAATGTTTGTTATGCGAGATTATATAGGAGGTTCAAATATGGGCTCAATCGGGTAGTCCGTTGTTGAGCTACAAACCGGAAAGAATCTCGCCTTGGGCGCACGTTGGAAAATCTGAGTCCAACACCCTCCTCTGGCCCCGATGTACAAACAATGCGTCATGGGCTAACTGAAAGGTAGTTGCTTGTTTACTAGTAAAAGCCTATGATTGAAGACGGCAGTATAATACTGTATACATTAACACCATCCAGTCGACTGGAACCTGTTCGCAGAATATAGGAGGGGGCATGGGGCGATCGAATGGTTACAAGAAAGATTGTTCTTGAGTGCATATGCCACTGATACTTATAAGCCTACCTAGGTAGCTATGTGAGGTATACCGGATGCTGGGAAGGCCTCTGGATAAGTGGTAGGCCTTCGACTCCTGTATGTTCCCGAAAGACTGTAGGATATCTGGAGGTTGTTAGCGAACTCTAGATTGTAGTAGTCTTGTCTTAGTAAATGTACTTAACGTCAATGGCTGTAGGTAGTGCCCGTATAAGCCAATAGCTTGAGTACCTCATCACGGGAGTTTGTAGACCACGCTATCGTATCGATGACAGTAGAAGACTATAGACTTGTAGAATGTAGTAATACCACTGAGTGGTAGTCTACAGGACTTGCGTAGACGAATATGTATGGGACAGTGAGTTCGATATTAGACTAGCTTATCAGTAACCTGTTAGTTCGCCACCAACAGGACAATGATGTGAAGAGTTTTCTCCTACAGCTGAATGCATATATCTGGATACTGCATGAACACTTCATGGCGGATAATAAGCTAGCAGAGCTGGCTGACATTTGGCAGAATGTTAGTCCGAGGCCCAGAGAAGATGGGCATGCTCGCGATGGTGGTGAGCTTAGGCATGATCGGGAGGAGCTGGCAATATAATTCTACTTAAGAATATGCGAGACCACTTCTCCTAAGACAATCAACTATCCTCTCGAGAACTTATTGAGTAAAGCTACGGCTTAATGATATTATGTTTTGCCATTAAGAATTTCTCTCTTATATATTTGTTCTTAACTTGCGTACAGGGAAAGCTTCGCTGCGACCCTGTCCTTAGGGTCCATCTTCTTGCAGGGAGTCCCCGTTACAGGTATGGACAGCATTTGACCCTGAGAAATCTTCTCAATTGCTTGAACATCATATGAGTACTGATTACCCCTTATTATTTCAACGCCGGTGGTCTGCACTTGTCGGTGAGAGGTACTCTGCTCATAGATTGCCAGAAAACAATTTGGTCAAGTACAACTGGCTAGCTAACTCTAGAATGCGAAGCGGTCAACTTCATCTCGCATCATGCAAGAGCTAACTGACAAATTATTTCCTTCTTGTCTGAACACTACTCTACAAATAGTTTCATAACTATTCTATCCTAATATTGTATGAATGTATTATTCTATTTTAGCAACAATAACATCGCACGAATTATCTGTTACGGGTAACCAACTCAAAGCTCGGTAGAGTATAGTTATGCGTATGGTGTAGTTAAATAACGGAGTAATGTCAGGGAGGCGTTGTGATAATAGTTGCTAAAGTTTTTGTTCGCCGATACTACTAAGAGTATAACTTGTAGGTAATAACGTGTTATATTGATAAGATCTCTTCTCCGTTCGCTGGTTGTCTATAGCTGGGGAGGAACTCTTATATTTATATCCCGCGTGAGTTTCCGCGGTCGGTACATCTAATACCTATCCTGTCTAAGTACCTCTAACAACCCGCTAACTAATTTATCTTATCATTCTGAGTGTGAACACCCGTAGACCCTGAATATTTTCTTGCGCTTTGGTCATCAGGCCAGGATAGCTGTTTTTCTGAGGGTGTCCTAGACTCCGCCAGTCAAAAGCTATCGATACCCTTGCCATATGAACTTAGTCTGAATATGCAGCCCAATTGCGAACATACCAGTCGTTCCTCTGTTATTGAAGTGATCAGTTTCAATATCAGACACCGGTGAACAACGCAGAGACATGACTGCATTATCTCAACAAAGGCTGGTAGGCTTAGCGCTCCATCGCTTCTTTGATTTGTCTAGCGAGAAGTTCTTGCGACTACATCCCCTTGGCCTAAGTCCGTTTGTTGGAGCTCCAGACCACATGTCCGATAACCCCCTTTTAAACCGACCAATAATTTCTTTTTGAGTTATCTCATATACTCTGAGACTCCTATTAAGGGCTCGGTACATCTTATGTCGGTCGGGATAACTATTTCACCGACAACATACGTTGGTAACTTGTCGCAATCTGAGGGTTGTTTCCTTGGCAATGAACGATCGTTCCCTTATGCCTAACATTATCAGTATCAGTTATATTGAGCTTTGTTGTTCACCACTAACAACTAACTCATAACTTCAAGCAATTCTAATGGATTTAGCTCATTCCTTTTTATTCTTGAAGCGAATCCTTTCCTTTATCCACAGAGAGAAATCCTCCAAAGATTTACTGTCTCGTTCTTGCATAAATTACTTCTTTGTAATCCAAACGTATCTTTGTTCAATAGAATTAATCCCCCATTACATGAAGATATTTTGAATTAGTCTAGCGTAGTAATAAAAATTATAAATCATGTTTGCAGATTAATAATTCTGCTCTCATTAAGAGTTGAACAAGTGATGTCAAGAATATGTTATAAGGCTAGCTAACTAGCCTGCGGTTAGGTGTATGCCTAACATCTCCTTTCAGATAAAACTATTCTTTTAACACATTTCTGCTATATCTACAATTTAGAACCCCTGCCTTGATTCCCTGCTCAACAATTGCAATTGTATCGGGAGTTAGGAATACCAGACCAGTGGAGCTTGGACTTGTAGATTCTTCATGAGTATCAATAAACAATGAATCAATTAAATCCAAACCCTAGGCCTCTAACCCATCAAGTACAGTCCAGACTTGAGAAAACCCGCAATGCTGGATAGAGATAAAGCTTTTCCTCAAGCTTTCCGCTAAGCTTTCATCTGGATCAACAGGAATAACTGCTGAGCTGCCGGTAATGTTGTCTTTCCTCCAACAGTTTCAAATCGTATCAGGAATAACCAAGCTCTATGCATTTGTTGTCAGATATATAGCTTGTAAAATGTCGATTTTTGGTGGTTTTTCGCCATGGAGATTGAAATATTGAACCATGTACTTATCATAAAAAGTATTGATAGGAAGCCTTGAAGGAGGCAATAATGCCACAGTCTAGTGGCTGAAGAAATGATGTAGTGCAAAGAGGAAGATAAATTAACTTAATATTGGTTAAAACAGGTGGTGTTGGTCCAGTATACTCGATAGGTGGAGATTCTGGTGGAGGATGAATGGGGCAGTTGTCAGTAACAAAGGCAATTTGTCTTTTGGAAATCGGCATTTCCTCATTGAAGTTGTGAAGAAACTCATACCATAAACCTGTCAGAAGCCAGGCTTTGTAGTTAAACTTATAGATATCTGGGAGGATTTGGGAGTTGACACATTGCTGTTAAAAGTAATGGGGCCTCTCGGCTCATCCTACTACTCAAATCTTCCTCATATCTGTTCCATCTTCATTCACAATATGAAAAGTAGTAATGCTGGTCTTTGGAGTTTTTCCTCCTTTTAGTTGTTTACCTTTTTCAAGACGAACATTTAATGATAGTGGTTGCTTATTAAAAACAAGTCTACTTTCATCACAGTTATACCTATCCCGAGGTAAGAATGAGTCAAGAGCTTTGGCAACTTGAAGACCTTTTCTATGTGCTGGAAGACCGGACTGATCTATCTCACCAAATTGGCCATGAGCCTGAAACCAGCTAAAATTGTGTTAATTTTTGAACAGCTGTGTTCATCCATTAGATATTTCAAAGCAATCATCAGGCTCTTCTACCCCTGTACTTTCAAGCTGTAACAGGGACTCCCTATGGGAAGATGGATTGCAAGGAGGCGGCCGCACTGAAGCTTTCTTCGTACGCAAAATGAAGAATAAATATAAGAGAAAAAACCTTAATGTTGAAACATAATATTTGTTAAGCTGCAGCTTTACTCAATAAGTTCTCGAGAGGATAGTTGATGGTCTTAGGAGAAGTGGTCTGGCATATACTTAAGTAGAATTATATATTGCCAGCTCATCTCCATCACTCCTAAGCTCACCACCATCGCGAGCATGCCCATCTCCTCTGGGCCTCGGGCTAACATTCCGCCAAATGTCAGCCAGCCCTTGCTAGTTCATTATCCAGTGTGAAGTGTTCACGCAGCATCTTGATACATACATGCAATAGGCTACAGGAGAAAACTATTAGATCATTGTCCTACTTGTTAGGCAGTAGCGTGAGCTAGAGCCAATAAACAATACCGTAGAATATATCAAGAAAGATAAGATAATAAAATTGCGTGAACAATTCTGTTCACTAAAATTACTAGAAATGTGAAAGTGTATTGATTTGTAAAGCAATGTAATATTGATAAGATCTCTTCTCTGTTGCTGGATTGAGTCTGAAGCGAAGGGAGAAACTCTTATATTTATATCTCAGGTGAGTTTCTGCGGCCTCTACATCTAACACCTATATAACCTTGTACCTCCCTATGATAACTCTATCCATCAACCTTCAATCAACTGGTGCAGACACCATTTGACCCTGAGAAATCTTCTCAATTGCTTGAACATCATACAAATACTAATTATCTCTCATTATTCTGACACCAGTGGTCTGCGCTTGTCAGTAAAAGGTTTCCTACTGATAGATTGCCAGCAAACAAGGTGGTTGACTGCAACTTGCTAGTTGAGTCAATACTGCGAAGTGGCCAACTTCGTCTCGTATCATGCAGGAGGCAACTAGCAAATGGTTTTATTCCTACCCGAACACTAATCTTCAAATAGTTTCTTAACCATTCGTTCCTTCGTTGTGTGTGTATATTCTTTCATCTTGGCTACAATATCATCACACTAATCGCCAGTATCGATTATATTGAGCTTTGTTGTTCGCCACTATCAACTGGCTTCTAACCTTGAGCGACACCGATCGATTTGGCTTGTTTCTTTTTATTCTTGAAGAGAATCCTTTGCTGTATCCATAGAAATAAATCCTGCTAAGATTCACCGTCTTGTTCTTGGATAAATCACTTCCTTGTAATGCAAGCTTATCTTTGTTCAATAGAATTAATCTTGCATTACGTGATGATGTCTTAAATGAAACTAGTATAATGTTAACTACTCTCATTGAGAGTTGAACATGTGACATCAAGAAATATGTCACTAGGCTAGCTAACAAGCCCGCGGTTAGGTGTATGCTTAATATCAGCTCCCTTCTTCGAGGTTTTGTCCTGAACACCTGTTAGTTTCCTGTTTCTTTTTCAAGACTCGCTGTGCTAGGGTAAAAAACCTTCCACGTTTGCTTGGCCATGTCAGGAAAATCTTTCTTACAGCATTCTACCTCTTCTATCCGGCAAGTCGTCTGCTTCTGGATTTTCCCTATGAAATTCCTTAACTAGTTCCTGGGCATGCTCAAGATGCTCTAAAGATTCCTAGGTGTTTTCACCAGAACATTCTTTCCTCTTCACGAAATAGTGAAGTTCTTGGAAGCACCTAGTTCTTCCACTGACTTGTCGGTCATAAGAGATTATTTCAGTCTTATTTATTTTTTCAACTTTCCATTCCATGTCATCCTCAACCTCTTCCGGTTCCGCTGGCGGTTGTTCAGGGTCAGGTCGTACTGATTCTCAATATAGCTCTAGCAATGACATGAAACACAGGATGGATTTTCCACTGGTCGGAAATATTTAGTTTATATGCCTGCGTTCATTGTTTGGTGACTATCTTGAAGAGTCTGTACATCTTACGTGCCAGTTTCTTCGATGGTTATTTAGTTTGGATATTCCTTGCATTAAGCATAATCTTATCCCCAACTTTGAGGTTCGGCTGTGGGAATGCCCTCCTGTCAAGATATTTTTTCATTGCTTCTTGTGTCTTTTCCAGTACGTCTTTCGCCTTATCGTGAATCTCTTTCATTGAGTGAGCATACAATGTAGCCCCATGATTTTGTACTTCCCATTCTTCCATCCACTCTGTTTCTAGGTGAAATCAATAATTAGCGAAAAATGGTGTTAATCCATGCATATTGGTTGTTGAGTTGTTATAGGCAAACTCTGCGCTTGGTAACAACTGATACTAATCATTCTTATCTAGTTGACAAATCTTTGTAATTAACCTTCCACTACTTGGTTGGTTCTTTCCGTCTGTCCATCCGTCTGAGGATGATGATATGCAGTTGACCTTTTTCATTTTATGTCTAACGATTGACATAGGGACTCCCAAAATTCCCCTGCGAACTTTGTATCCATATCTGAACCAATTTTGCTAGGGAGCCCGTGGTGTTTCCACACTTCATTGTGAAGCACACTGGCGACGTCCTTAGCCATCACGTTTTCCTTCAATCCTATAAAGTGTGCCATTTTTGTGAACTGATCAACCACAACCATTATCTGGGTGTGTTCTTGTGACTCCGGCTGCTTTGTGATAAAGTCTGTGGAGATTGATGTCCATGCCGCATGTGGTACTTGTAATGGCTGTAACAACCCATACCTCACGTGTCTTGGATATTTATCATGTTGACACTTGCTGCATGATTGTATGTAGTTGTTGATCCATTCTTGCCATCTCTTCCAATAGAAGTCACCAGACACTAGTTCTGCAGTCTTTTCTTGACCAAAGTGTCCTGCTATTTTGGAATCATGACAGCCTAGTGCAATCATGGTTTTGACTTCTTCGTTGTCTGTAACATATAGTCTTTCCTTATAATAGGGAATATCATCTCAGATCTTCCAATATTGCAGCAGTGTAGTTTCGCTAGTCACTATGTCATTAAGCTCATCATGTCGTCCAATCCAATCCTCATCCTCTTCCGCCTTCTCAGCCACAAATGTAAGGAAGTTCTCCTCAAACATCCTTTGCCTGATTCTTGTAATACCGGCTGATGAGAACAGGACTCTCTTACAGCTTTGTATTGGGAAGGTCTTTGGGGGCTACAAGTTGAAATATTCATTCTCCCTAGGGTTTGCTTGCAAGAACACGACGGTAGCCGTCTTGCCTATACTGCCAAACCTCTTATTTCCTTGTGTGGTTATTTCCAGTGACGCAGTTTCAACTAATCCAGAATTATTGATTTTTTGTACTATTAGCCGAGTGATACAGTCCCCTTGTCTTATCTCATAAGGTTCGTTCTTATGATTTAGAAGCAGTATCCTTTATTCGCTATTGTAGTCAGCGTCTATTACACCAGCGCCAACGTTAATGCCATGTTTGACCGTTAGGCCACTGCGGAGTGCGATTCGATCATATCATCCCTTTGGTAGCCCTACTGCGATTCCAGTCTCTACTGCCTGTCCGTTTGCTGGTAGTGTAATATTTATGGTACTGAACAAATCATGTCCAGCCACCTTAACCATCCCCTTAATTGGGACAATCATTTTCTCGGTTAATTTCTTAACCAATACCTTCTCCTCTTTACTCTCATACCCCGAATCCTCATTATCGCATGCATTCACCAGACGTACTGGAAGGTTTTCTGGCTTTAGAATTGACGGTTTGTGATATGTAGCTCCCTCCTCAAGGCAGTACTCCGGTCACCTGCTTGAAGCATCAGGTTTGCCTCTTTTCGAACCAGGACTGTCGATTATCAGGAAATTATAATCTGCCAACTTCTGAGCCTACCGGGTCTGTCTTGCACTCCACGCCTCTGTGGTTAGGAAATATTATAAGTATTAATGATCCGTATATATTGTGAAGGGCTCCTCTGTGCCCACAAGATAATGTCTCCACTCCGTCAAAGCCGCTAAAATGGCGAGAATCTCCTTATCGTGAACTTCGTAATTTCGTTTGGCCGAGGAGAACTTCGTAGAGTGAAATGCCACTGGGTGCAATTTCTTATCGTCATACTGTGACAATACACATCCCAGCGCAAAATCACTAGTGTCTGTCTCTATTACTGTCAGTCAGGATGGATTAAAGTGAATTAGGATTAGGGTGGTAGTGAAACACCTTTCAAGTGTCCCAAAGGCCTCATCCTGCTTCCTTCTCCACGCAAAATTCTTCGGATCTCTCTTTAATGTTTCTGTGATAGGGGTACAGATTGCTGAAAAATTCTTGATAAACTCTCGATAGAAATTTGTGAATCCGATAAAAATTTGTACCTCTTTTACCAAGGCAGGGGCTTTCCATTCCCCAATACTCTGGACCTTTCATTCACTCATTGTTACCCCGGTAGTAGTTATTACATAACTCAAATATTCGACTGAAGTAACATGAACTGTTGACTTGGGAAGTGATACCGCCAACTAATATTCCCAGAGCCAATACCAAACTCTTTTAGCAATGGCAATATGTCCATTTCAAGTCTTAGAGTAAATTAGAATATTGTCTAGGAATACGACCACTCTAAACTCTAATAGATCTCCCAGGACCTCGTTCATCATGGCCTGGAATGTCAAAGGGGCGTTGACCAGCCTAAAAGGCATGACATTGTACTGATAGAGGCCATACCGCATTCTGAAAGCCATTTTCCATTCATCTCCCTTCTTTATCCGGATTGGATTGTAACTATCCTTAAGGTACAGCTTAGAGAAGATCTTTGCATCTTGTACACGATCCCTTAACTCATTCATAAGCGGCATTGGATATTTGTTAAGAATCGTTATTTTATTCAGATTGCGGTAATCTACTACCAACAGAAGCTGTCTATCGGGTTTTGGTACAAACAGTACTGGCGCACCTGTGGGGGCTTGACTTTTCAAGATTTTTCCTTGATCCAGCATTTCCTTTAGATATATTCTCAGCGCCTCCAACTGTTTTTCAGATAACGACTAAATGGGACCTCAGGGAGCAATAGCTCCCTCCTTCAGATCAATCACATGATTGAAGCCTGTTCTTGGCGGTAATTTTGTCACCGTGGAAGGTAAGAACTGACATTCGTAGGTCTGATATTCCTGAGGTAGATCTGGTCGTAATTATATCTTTCTATGACTTGCTGCTGTCGCTCAATTTACTCTTTTAGTTGGTTCAATGAACAATATTCGTTCTATTTATTGAGCCTTATGGTCAAAGACCACGGTCTCATTGTACTCAATCGTAATATCCGGATCCGATGGGATATTTGTATGTCCATAACATTGAGTTGTGGCGAATCGCCATTCTGCTAGCTTTTCAATTCGGGAAATGGGATACTCTTGATACCACCATCCGAAAGGGATTATCAACCCATATTTTCCCAAATTTGTGATTTTGCAAAAAATTTCCGACATATGTTGGTTGCCAATTTCCTATGTAAATAGTTGGGACTAAAAACGTTCTCCCGTTGTTGAAGTTGTACCATCGAATCCTTTGATAGGAATGATTTCTTCCCTTTCCGCAAACGCGATACTTTCTTTGTCAACTAAGTTTTTATTTAACAGAAATACATTCAAACTAGAATCTAATAACACGCAAATCCCTATTTGTCCTCCCTTAACATGAATATATTTGGTCCCTTCGGGACAGTCGTAATGTTTTGGTTCTTGAAGGCTTTTCTTTGGTTGCTTATCAGGCAACAAGCCTAAAGGCTCATCTCGTTTTCATTTGTCTGTCATGGTAACAGCGATGTTTGTTACCGCGCCTGTGCAGTTCCGGCCACTGAGGTCTTCTGAGACAAACTTGGTTGTTACGTCTTCTGGGGAGCCCACTACAAGCAGTCTTTACCCCCTGCAGAGGGGTTCCCTGTTAACTCATGGGATATTTCGTCTGGTCACTCCTTTTTCATGTAGAGGCCCATGAACACATACGTTTACCTTCATTAGGTGGGGCCCTTGGTTGACCCCAAGCATGCTTGTGGACTGAGGCCATACCAAGCAACATTTCAGTCTTGTACGGCTTATGGCTGCATCTTCTTTGGCCCTGACAGTCCCGAAAGTCAACCCCTTTAATTTTTAGTTATAAGTGAATGTTTCGCTAGTTCTTTTAGAAACAAATATTTTAGCTATTAGGCAGCCCACTAGAAGCAGTCTTTACCCCCTGCCGAGGGGTCACCAGCTAGCGTTCTTTTACAACCTCAACGCCCTTTCAAGGGGGTCTCCATGATCGTCCAGATAGGTACAAAGCATCATTACCGGGTACGTAGGGCTGACCAGCTGCCTTGTTCTATCCTTGATCCACTTATTATTCACCCTCCTTTTCTCGTAGCCATATCCGTCAATGTGGTCATATATTAGTACTGGCAAACGAATTCAATAGAGACTGTTCCTATAAGTTATAAGTCTAGAGCCTTGTCTCCAACGCATCTGGCAGATGCCAGTTAAGATGAAGAGTGCTTGAGCGAAGTATGCCTCATTATCGTCTTAGAGGTTATCTTCCTCACCCCTACTCAATCTCCCTAGTATGATCACAGAGACTTCGTATTTTGTAGCTCGAGTTGGTATTTATTAGAGAGCTTTAAGAATCCGAAGCACAAGTTTGACTACCATTGAGGACATTCCGTGTTCAATGACCCATGGGGGTTCTACGTATCTGATGGGATCGGGGAATGCCCTCGACTTAGCTCCTTAATTGTAATCTCTCCACTGGACCTGCCTTGATCCTCTTCTTCCAGCCTTGGAGTAGGTTAGAGACTCCAACATGAGAATGTTTCCTAGTCACTAAGGTACTGATTTTCCAAGTATGTCTCAGCGTTTTCAATTTCTAATATTTAAGCAAGAATACCCCTGCGCCGTCGCCGCTGGTGCCATGAGGATTCACTCATCCTCTTCCAATTCCCAAACTTGTATGGGTTGTTGAAATTTTTGATTCGAATCATATGTTTATTTTACTTTGATAATATCGCGTATTCTTATACTTGATTAGTATTATGGCTTTACCTATACCCCGAGAACATTACTACAGCTAGGACATATATATGTCGTATATTTCATTCAATATTTCATGATAATGATCAGAATTATCAAATGTGATTTCGTTATGGATTTCCGGATATTTCTCCGTCTTTATGCATACTTTTCGGTTCTTTTAACCGACAATTATTTTTTCAGACTTACGGTTATACCCCTCACACCCTTTTAGATTAAAGCACATTATTTGGGATTTCTTTGGCAGATTCTGATGGTCAGACACAGTCGCACCTATGTTTCTTCCTATGTTTTCCCTATTATTTCTCAAGTTACACGGAGTGTATACGGAGGATGCAAACCTGTATATATAGACGCTACCGCCCACCTCGCTTAGGAGAATTAAGGACAAGAATCTCTACCAATCTTCCTTCATACCAAATACCTCCTCGCTTAACGTGCCTGCAATACACTTTTAGTATCGCGACCGTATACTCTATATAGTCAATTAAGATCGTACCGTTCACACAATTCAATATGGATTGAGGAGCTCGTTCAGTAATATTAACTTCTGGCTTTCAAGATACAAAGTTGGGTTTTTCTTCCGCACTTTAGGTCTCTTTCCAGTAGCGCTGTGCAACTGGATGTTGGCTACTACAATCCCTTTGCGACAGTTCTTCCAGAAGGTGTTTGTCATACCACATCATGTACAGGCGCCAGTGGTCTTCCGTTTGGCAATGACGCTTTGCAGAATTCCTGAGTAGGCTTTTTCTCAATTGCCAATCGGCTCTTTGCTGGAGCCTTTAAAACTGGCAGACTTTTCTCGCTTCTGGGTTTTTATCCTCCTAACCCTTTTTATCTCTGGGCCCTCAATATCACAGTGTCTCTTACCCAATCCTATTTTGCCTCCTTGGGCATTAAGTTTGTTATGTTGGAGGAAATCTTTCTTCTTTTTTCCCACATATTCGACAGCCGCTAACCAGTCTTTCTCTCGGTCAAATTCCTCGTTTGACAGCCGTTGTAGTCTCTCCTTGGTGAGTTTTTTCTTGATCATCACTTTTATTGCTACAGCCCTCAGTCTAGCCTTAACATTTTCCCCATGTATAGCTAGCATGAACGTGGTGATATTGTCCTCGTATTTAATCCTTTCCATCGTGTTATGTGATTCTCAATCTTTGGTTTTGCTCCCAAACTGCCTAATGATTTCCTGTCAAAATCATTCCCATTGTTCCAGCTCCTCCACCAGTTCATAGTCAAGGCTACCATCTATTAACATGCGATACAAGTCCTTGAACCATTGTAGGTCCCTACCATCACAGCGTCCCAAGGCATAAATGATTTTATCACAGTATTCCTGCCAAAGGACGGGGTTCTGTAAAAAGTAATCTTCACAGGCTATTAGACATGACTGGATGCGTTAATATGGCTTTCGCTCATATTTCCACGGTGGGTCCGAAGAACGTTTGGCACCCTTGACCAACCCATTGGCAATGACATCTGTAAACTGTCTTGCAGTCTCTTTTTCATCAGGTCTTTGTCTAGGAGTCTTTCCATGTTGGTCAGCGGGATTTCATCCCTTTCCCCGGTCTCCGTCGTCATCGCTGTTCCCCAGGTCAAGTGCCCTGCGGGCCGGAACGTGTGGTGGTGGAGGTAGATTACACTCATTTCCTCTCTCGGGTCCTTTTCCCTTCCTATCGGACCCTCTAGGACTTTCATTAAAGTCCTCTTCCAGAATTTCTTCCAACCCATCCTGATGTAACAACCCTGCTGGATCTTACAGTAGACTTGGTCTTATCCCAGGCCGGAGCCCGGGTGGGTTACGGTTAGGCTAGTCAAGTAACTCTATCCAAGGGTTACCAGATGGACTAAGCAAACGGTAATGCTTAGACTGCGAACGAGAAAAGGTATACCGGGTAGGTAGAGAAAGTCTACGCTGCGAGTTCGGAAGGTCTTTGAGAGTTCCGGCAAGTGACCCTACCTAAGGCAGGTAGTTACCCTACCTTAGGGAGTATAATTACCCTACCTTGGCAAAGAGGTTACCCTACTTTTGGATAGGAGTTACCCTACCTTGAGCGTAAAAGGTTACGCAAAGTTCCGGGAAAAGTCATAGGATTGTTTGTTACGTAAGATTATATAAGAGGTTCGAATCTGAGCTCAATCGGGTAATCCATTGTTGGGCTACGAACCGAAGAAAATCTTGCCTTTGGCGAACATTGAGAAATCTGAGACCAACACCCCCCTCTGGCCCCGATGTACAGACAATGTGTCATAACTGAAGGGAAGTTGCTGGTTTACTAGTAAAGGCCTATGATTGAAGACGGCGGTGTAATACCGTATACGTTGTTGCTGTCCTTCCGACCTGAAGCTGTTCGCAGGATATATGAGGGGACATGGGGCGACCGAATGGTTGCACGAGAAGTCATTCTTGAGTGCATACACCACTGATCCTTATAAGCCTACAGTGGTAGGTATGTAAGGTATACCGGAAGCCCGGGAGGCCTCCAGTTTAGTGGTAAACCTTCGACTCCCGTATGTCTCTGAAAGACTGTAAGATGTCTGGAGGTTGTTAGCGAGCTCTAGATCGCAGTAGTCTTATCTTAACTGAGGTGCTTATCGTTAGTTGCTATGGGTAGCGCCCGTATAAGCTAATGGCTTAAGTGTCTCATCACGGGAGTCTGTAGACCAAGCTATCGTGTCGAAGACAGTAGAAGACGATAGACTTGTCAAACGTAATGGTACCATTGAATGGTTGTCTACGAGACTTGCATAGACAAATACAAATGGGACAGTGAGTTCGATATTAGACTAGCTTATCAGTAACCTGTTAGTTTGCCACTAACAGGACAGCGATATGAAGTGTTTTCTCCTGCAGTTGATTGCATGTATCAGGATACTGCATGAACACTTCATGTCGGATAATGAACTAGCAGAG
The DNA here is from genome assembly GCA_003313605.1 of Tuber umbilicatum. Lineage (NCBI taxonomy): Eukaryota > Fungi > Ascomycota > Pezizomycetes > Pezizales > Tuberaceae > Tuber > Tuber umbilicatum. The sequence continues at coordinate 10,251 of QLOI01000194.1, read as the reverse complement.
CCGGCTGACATTCGGTAGAATGTTAGCCTGAGGCCCAGAGGAGATGGGTATCCTTGCGATGGTGGTGAGCTTAGGAGTGATGGAGATGAGCTGGCAATATAATTCTACTTAAGTATATGCGAGACCTCTTCTCCTAAGACGATTAACTATCCTCTCAAGAACTTATTGAGTAAAGCTGCGGCTTAACAATATTAAGTTTCCCCGTTAAGGTTTTCTCTCTTACATATTTGTTCTTCACTTTGCATACGAAGAAAGCTTCGGTACGGCCGCATTCTTGGGATCCATCTTCCCACAGGGAGCCCCCGTTACACCTGTCTACTATGACCCAGGTTTTCATATACCCTTTTAACTCTGGTAATGCTACAATAAAGTCCATTGAAATCGCCTTCCATGGTCATAGTGGTACCTCTATAGATTTAAGTAGTCCAAACTTCTTGTGTCGTGCAGTTTTACTGCGCTAGCATATGTCACATGTGCGAACATATTGTGTGATGTAATCATCCATCTTTGGCCAGTAGAATTTTGCCCTAACCCTTTCCATAGTCTTGTATGTCCCAAAGTGTCCCGCTAAGCGAGAATCATGTTCAGCCTCCATGATTGTACTTTTTAACCCCTCATCCGTCGGTATGAACCGTTGGTTCTTGTAAAGGAGTAGGTTCTTCTCAATCTTAAGGTTAGGATCAACCCCCTTGGTTTCTCCCTTAACCGAATCAAGGATCTTCAGGTATTACTTGTCTTTTGATGCAACCTGCTTGAGCTGCTCTAGGAATTTGGATTGTAAATGGAATCCTTGGCACGCCTGCAACAACTGTGGTCGTAAGATGTCCAACTCCTGTTGAACTACCCATTGCCCAGGGCGGAAAAAGCTTTGCATAGAATTTGATTGAGAATTATCCTCCCCCTTCAAGGCAGTAGTCCCTACGCCTAGACTGTGCAACAGCCTTTTCATTCAACCTTTCTTCACGGTATACCACCTGGAAGTTGAACGGTTGTAAGTACTCAGCCCAGTGATGTTGCCTACGGTTTAGAATCTTGGTACTGTTAAAATATTCCAAGTTCTTATGATCAGTGTAAATGGTAATCTGATCCGCTACCGACTGTAGTAAATGATCCCATTCCTTGAATGCTGCCACGATCGCAGTCATTTCCTTATCATAGACATCATAATTTATCTCCGCTGGGGAGAACTTTCTACTATAAAAGGCTACGTGATGCCATTTATCGTCCTCATACAATTGGGATAATATGGCCCCTAATGCAAAGTCACTAGTATCGGTTTTCAACTTTGTTTGTCGTTCAGGGTCAAAGTGTACTAATATAGGCCCTGTTGTAAATTTTTCTTTCAAAAAATCAAAGGCCTCTTGACATGCTAGTGCCCACAGGAATCTTACATCCTTCTTTGTTAGGTCTGTAAGAGGTTTCGCAATCTTGCTAAACCCTTCAATAAACCTTCGATAGAAGTTTGCAAATCCCATAAAGCTCTGGACTTCAAGGACACTATTCAGTGGTAGCCATTTCTTGAGTTCGGCTACCTTTGCCTCGGTCATGGATATTGCGTGATCTGATATCTTATATCCATGAAATTCAACCTCTCTCTGATGGAAGATCGATTTCTTTATGCTAACGCATAGGCAAACTTTCCTAAGCCTTTCCATTACCCTGCGGACTAGGGAGACATGCTCCTCCATTGTCTCAGAGTAGATCAATATATCATCCTTATAGGCGATAATGCCTTCGTCTAGTAGGTCCCTGAAGACCTCATTGATCATGCCTTGGAAAGTTGCCGGAGCGTTGCATAAGCCAAAAGGCATCACGGTATATTCATATAACCCATACCGGCATCGGAATGCTGTCTTCCATTCCTCTCCTTCCGCCATTTGCAGAAGGTAGTATCCATTTTTGAGGTCCAACTTAGTGAACACCTGCGCTTTCCCGAGTCTGTCTCGGAGCTCATTCGTTAACGGTAGAGGGTAACTGTTTTTTACTATTATCATGTTTTGTCCACAGTAGTTTATACATAACTGTAATGTACTATCTGGCTTTGGTACAAAAAGAATAGGCATAGCGGCGGGAGAGCTTGACCTCCTTATCTTTCCCGTAGGTAGCATCTCATCGAGATACTCTCGTAGGACCTTAAGCTCCTTTTCAGAAAAGGGATAAATCGGACCAAACGGTAGAGTTGTATCCGGAAGTAGCTCGATCTTGTGATCATACTTCGAATGCTCCGGTAAGGATTCAATCCGCTGTTGGCTAAAGATATCCCCAAAGTCCTTATACACAGGCAGGGGCTTCAGCCTGATATCCCCCCATCCTCATCTGTGAACTGTGCCATCCCCAAGAGGTAAATTGAACTAGCGTCTTTGGCTAAAATTTCCTCTTCGGTTATAAATTGTAGATGTCTTTTAGGACCTAACAATTTGCCTTACAATATTCTGATCTCCATGTCAGAATACCTTGTTTCCAGTCAATAACTGGATTATGGTCCCTCAACCAAGACATTGGTAAATATCCTTCAAACTTTGAGTTACTCATGTTAGCGACTTCAAATCGCATCTTATTCACGTGATCTCCAATGCACATTTCCACCTCCTTGGTGTAGTGGGTACCTGACCCAGGTATGTTATTACCACTAGCATCTGAAATCAGACAAGACACTGCTCATCGCACACATGGTATCTGGGCATCCTTAACCCAGCGAGTACTAAAAACTGGGCCTGTAGCACCGCTATCTAATAAGAGTATAGCCTCTGCAGTACTCTTTCTTGCTCCTTGTTTCCATTGAAGTCGTACCTTGACTCGGATAGACTTAGTATGTTTTGGAGGATTTTGTACTCTCAGTCGCTTTGTAGGTCTCAACTCATTAACCATTTTGATGGTAGTATCCCTTGCCTTTCGACACAAGGGCAGCCACAACAGGTCGTGAAAAATTCAATAATTTAAATGGCTAGAAATGTTTACTATCACGCCTGCATGATTTCGGCTATTAAACCCTCCTTAGGTAAACTGGAAATCAACCTTGATTACTTAATCAAGTCCCGCTTGACGTAGTAAACTTTTAAGAACAAAGACAATACAGAACCAGGGAAACTCTCCTAGCAACACGAATCCATAAGGAAACCCCATGACAAAAGAAACAAAGGAAACGCGACCCAGAACATCTAACATAACCAAGATTCCTTCCCGGATTCTCGCCTTGTTCCCGGTAATCCAATGATCAGCCCCTGCCTTCATCTAGAGGCTCATTACTTTCTTGTAATTTCGTTTGCCCTTGATGACAGACTTACCTTAGTCCGAGTCCTCCGTATCAACCTCCATAATCTGTGGGGAGGCTTGACGTACTTCGAGGAGGTTCTTATCGCCAGCTGAAGAAGGAGCAGCTTCAATATGTTTAACTTTGCTAGCCCGAGCCTCTCAAAGACCTGCCTCGTTAGCCGACCGCTTATTTTTTCCCTTTGCTGAATGAACAACAGGGGAAGACGAGGTGCATTTCCGCCAGAAGTGGCCAGGCTGCCCACATTTAGAGCACTGCCCAGACTTGTGCCGTTTTTCAGTTAGGTTATCCGGAATGCCCTTATGAGCGATGGCATACGCGGATTCTCTAACCTTAAGGGTCTTATTTGTCTGGGAGGGTTGGGATTTTGACTTACCCGAACCCTTCTCCTTTTTCCGCTGCTTCTTTGGGGAAGAGCCCTTATCGCTAGCCTTGTTATTGCTTGAACCGCCATGGTTCTTTGCAACTGTTTTACCAAAGTTAGCGTTGTCTTGAAAGGTATGGCCGACTTGACGAAGTAGATCGATATATGCACCGGCATCGGTAGGATGTGGTTGTTTTAATGCCCATGAATTTCACAACTCAGAAGTGATCCCTATCCGAACATTATCTATTATTTGGTTTAAATCGGTGTATTCGAGGCTGGCCGCGAGGTCAACCACTTTATTGAGGTACTTGTCAACTCTCCCAGGCTTCATAGACAAACACATCCATTCAACAAGGTTGCGATCATGATCTTCATGCCCATCAAATCTGGTTTCAAGCCGAGCGCGGAATCCTGCCCAGGTTCACTGCTCATTGTCAGGGTTAAAGATGATACCCATCCGCATCGCTTCATCCTCACTGATGTAACGATGGATACCCAAATACCAGTTCTTGGCTGCATTCTCTAAGAGTGGAACAACCAAGCCAATCTTATCCATATCGTCCAAACCGAACTGCTGGAAATAAGTGAATTGGACATCGATGTCCGTGAGAAACCGTTTGGTGTCGGTAGTGTCTCCTTTGAAAGCCATTATGTTACTTAACTTTTCCGGCTTCTTGGGCTTTGCCGAAGCAGAGGGCCCACTGGTGTTACGAGAGGATTGCCCACTCGTTCTTTCAAGGAAGGCAACTAACCTAGCCATCCGACGGTCATATCTCCTATTCTTGGCCTCATTCCAGTTGGGCTTTCACAGTCCTAAGAATGGGGTAAGATCAGGTAGGGAGTCGGCATCATCGTCAGAGCTATCAGAGAAACTGGAATCACCCGGATTCCCCCCAGCGCTAACGTTTCCACCGGGTGGGGGAGCATTCCCACCACCATTGCCACCAGTATTTCTACTGTGGGTCTCCCCAGGACGATTGTATCCATCAAAGGATTCCTCATCACTCCCCTGATCTCCAGCTTGGGTGTTACCCCCAAGAGGTTGTTCAGGGTTCTCGGGTGGAGGAGGAGGTATCGGGGTACTAGGCGTATCGTTTGCCGTTCCCATACCCAAACTCAACAGATATTCCACAAAGGCCTCGCAAGAGTCAGGATCCCTCAGTGGTCCCACATGTCCTCTTCGCTTACAAAACCGACACTTGGGTGGTCTTGGTTGAGGAGGTGGGGCCGGGGGCTGAGGTGCGGGGGTCTCTGATGAATGATCTGAGCGTACTACAGGCTCGTCATGACGCCTGGTACAAGGAAAGTGATGCTGATACCGAAACCAACCCTCCGGTGAGAGGTGGTCTATGCGACATTGACGTTCACACGGCCCCGTCCTTGGTGTTACTTGCCGAAAACCAGCAAAGACACCAGAGGTGTATGGTCGCTCTGGAGTGAAGGCCGGATATACCTTGTTACGGGTAACCACTCAGAGCTCAGTAGAGTAAGGTTAAGCGTCTTAAGTGTTCGATAACGGAGTCGTGTCAGGAAGGCATCGTAATTTTTATCGCAAATACTCTTTTCGCTAAAACTACTAAGATTAGGAATTGTAGGTAATAACTTGTTATATCGATAAGATCTCTTCTCCGTTGCTGTCTGTCTAATAGCTGGTGAGGAACTCTTATATTTATATCCCGCTTGAGTTTCCGCGGCCAGTACATCTAATACCTATACTAACTAAGTTCCTCCGCAACAACTACTAGTCTTTCGTCTTATCAATCTTAAGTGCGAACACTCGTAGACCCTGAATAATTTCTTGCTTCTGGTTATTTAGCCTAATTTTATTCCGTCTTCCTGAGGGTGTGCGAGACTCCACCAGTCGGAAGTAAACGATGCCTTTGCCATATGAACTTAGTCTGAGAATGCCGCCCAAATGCGAACATACCAGTTGTTCCTCTGTTATTAAGGTGATCAGTCTCAATATCAGACAACGGTGACAACACCGAGGCATGACTGCATTATCTTTACGTAGAGTTGGTAGGCTTAGTGCTCCATCGCTTCTTTGATTTACCTAGCAAGAAAGGTCTTGCAGCTACGTCTCCTTAACTCCTGTCCGTTTTGCAGACCTATGACTAAATTGTAGTCGGTCAACGTGAAGCATTAATGTTTTCTTATTTAGCAAGCATTTCCGCTCACGCAGATATCATTTGATCATATACTGGATTCTAGTTGTATGAGCAGTGCACACTACCCCTCTTATATATCCTGCGAACAGCTTCCGGTCGGACGGACGGCGACAACGTATAGGGTGTTATGGGGATGCTGCCAATTATGCTATTTTTGCTGTTAATTAGCAACTTCACACCGTACTGCAGGCGACGTCCAGGCCCTATATCAGGGCCAGAGAGGGGTGTTGGAATTGCATATGCCTAACATATCTCTACCGAACGTGGTGGAGGAAACAGAGCCCTGCCCATCGAGCCGAATAGGCCCATTCCGATTGGCTTGACTGGCGCCGCAGGAGTCAGTGGTGGAGGTACCCATGTGGGTTTTGGTGTGATCGGTGATGGTGCATCATCACTTCCTGGAGCTGAAGGGGGAATAACTTGGACAGTAGGGTTGGTCTTTGGAGCACGTGGCTTAGGTGGGTTACCACCAGTTGCCAGCGAAGTCTTTCGCTGTTTCCCAACTCCGGAGGGCTAAGAACCCATAGCCGGACTGGGAGTTCTAGTGGAGCTTTTCCTAGTCATAGTTAACGACAAAGCTACTGCCACTTGCTCAACAAAGGGGTGAAGTGAGGGCTCAGCTGAGAGTGCCCTTTGGCTTTAGCCCGAAGCCAAAACAACCCCTGCCTCTGTCAACATCCCTTGATATTCCGGGTCCTGCAGAATCTGAGTCAAAAGCTCCGCGAAGTGTATTCCAAGTTCCTTTGGCATCAGAGGTGCGACTGTCATGATGACATCGTTTTGCGCATCTATCTGGTAATGTTCCTTGACTGACCTCTCTATGCCATGGACTCTATTGTTAATGGCTTGCTGGTTGGCAACTAGTTGCTTGAAGCACTTCTGTTGTCCTCGCATCCAGTTGGCAGCTGCATCAACAATTTCTTGCTGAAATATTCGCTGAGATTCTGCATTCCAGTATAGCATCATGGTTTCCGCCGCCTTGATCTGCTAGCCTACTTCATGAAGAATGTACGGCTCGATGAACTGACGGGTAAACACTACAAATGTGAACTCCTCAGGGCAATCAGCAGTAGATCCAGCCTTAAGAGGAGTCTGTGTAAAGGAATGAAATAAACGATCGGGGTCGGCAACGACAACATCCCAACATTCTTCGGGAATGTCAATCAGAGCCGCCTCAATAAGTGTTGGCATAGCAGGCCATTCAAGACCACGTAGGTCTGCAAAAACCGACGCTCGTAAATGGAGGTCATGGGCCTGCTGCGCAGTACGGTCAACATGACCAAGGTTGGCAGACATCTTCGTTTCCACACGATGCTTCTTGTACCAGACAAGCGGCTCGTACTCAGAAGATGTTCACAACAATGGTCAATCAATCGATCAGGAGAGAATGAGTTATGCGAAAAGTTTGCTTAACGATATACTGTAACGGGGGCTCCCTGTGGGAAGATGGATCCCAAGGATACGGCCATACCCAAGCTTCCTTCTTACGTAAAGTGAAGAACAAATATGTAAGAGAGAAACCCTTAATGGTGAAAATTAATATCGTTAAGCCGCAGCTTTACTCAAATAAGTTCTCGAGAGGATAGTTGATTGTCTTAGAAGAAGAGGTCTCGCATATACTTAACTAGAATTATATCGCCAGCTCCTCTCCATCACTCCTAAGTTCACCACCATCGCGAGCATGCCCATCTCCTCTGGACCTCGGGCTAACATTCTACCAAATGTCAGCCGGCTCTGCTAGTTCATTATCCGACGTGAAGTGTTCATGCAGTATCCTGATACATGCGATCAACTGCAGGAGAAAAACTCTTCACATCGTTGTCCTATTAGTAGGGGACAAACAGGTTACAGATAAGCTAGTCAAATATCGAACCCACTGTCCCATTCGTATTCGTCTATGCAAGTCTCGTGGACAATCCACTCAATGGTGCCCTTTTGTTTTACAAGTCTATCGTCTTCTACTGTCTTCGACACGTTAGCTTGGTCTACGGACTCCCGTGATGAGATACTTAAGCCATTGACTTATACGGGCGCTACCCGTAGCCACTGGCGAGAAGCACCTCAGTCAAGATAAGACTACTACGATCTAGAGCTCGCTAACAGCCTCCAGATATCTTTCAGTCTTTCGGAGACATACAGGAGTCGAAGGTCTACCACTTAACCGGAGGCCTCCCGTGCTTCCAGCACACCTTACGTACCTACCACCGTAGGCTTATAAGTATCAGTGGTGTTTACACTCAAGAATGACTTCTCGTGTAACCATTCGATCACCCCATGCCACCTCATATATTCTGAGAACTGCTTCCGGTCGGAAGGACGGCGACAATGTATACGGTATTACACCACCGTCTTCAATCAAAGGCTTTTACTAGTAAACCAGCAACTTCCCTTCAGTTGGCCCATGACACATTGTCTGTACATCAGGGCCAGAGGGGGGTGTTGGACTCAGATTTCTCAATATTCGCCAAAGGCAAGATCTTCTTCGGTTCGTAGCCCGACAACGGATTACCCGATTGAGCCCAGATTCAAACCTCCTATATAATCTTGCGTAACAAACAATCCCATGACTTTTCCCAAAACTTCAAGTAACCTTTTATGCTCAAGGTAGGGTAACTCCTATCCAAAAGTAGGGTAACCTCTTTGCCAAGGTAGGGTAATTATACTCCCTAAGGTAGGGTAACTACCTGCCTTAGGTAGGGCAACTCGCCGGAACTCTCGGAGACCTTCCAAACTCGCAGCATAGACTTTCCCTACCTACCTGGTATATCCTTTCTCGTTCCCAGTCTAAGCATTACCATTTGCTTAGTCCACATGGTAACCCTTTGATCAAGTTACTTGACTAGCCTAACCGTAACCCTTCCAGGCGCCGGCATGGGATAAGACTAAGCCTACTGTAAGATCCAGCAGGGTCGTTACATCTGAATATCCTGGTTTTCTGGTTCAACAAGCACTTTTATTTACAATTTTAAAACTACCCCAGAAATTTTACAGCTCAGCAAAGAATCCAGTTCCATGAGTTCAGCAACAGCAAGGTGTAACTGTACTTTCATACTCTTAGTAATTATAGTAACCAGAGTTACTCACACACACTTTTAGTTTATCTTTCTTGATATATTCTCCAGTATTAGTTATCGTTCTTAGTATTATGGGTAACCAACTCAAAGCACGGTAGAGTATGGTTAAGCATTAAGGTATTTGATAACGGAGTAATGTCAGGAAGACCTTTGTAATTGTAATCGCAAATACTCGATTCGCTAAAACTACTAAGAGTATGAAGTATAGGTAATAACTTATTATATTGATAAGATCTCTTCTCTGTTGCTTCTTTTTCAAATAGCTGGGGAAGAACTCTTATATTTATATCCCGCAGGCATTTCCACAGCCAGTACATCTAATACCTATACTAACTAAGTACCTCCACTACAAATGCGCAACTTTCGTCTTATCAATCTGAGTGCAAACACTTGTAGACCCTGAATACTTTCCCCACTTCTGGTCATTTGGCTATTATAACTTCGTCTTCCTGCAGGTATACAAGACTCTGCCAGTCGAAAGCTATCCATGCCTTTGTCATATGAACTTAATCTGAAATATGACGTACAAATACGAACATATCATTCGTTCCTCTGTTATTGAGATGATGAGTCTCAACATCAAATGCCAGTGACAACAAAGAAGCATGACTGCATTGTCTTCATGTAGAGTTAGTAGGCTTAGTGCTCCATCGCTTCTATGATTAGCCTAGCAAGATGACCTTACAGCTACCTTTCCTTAACTCCCATCTGTTCTTGCAGACCATATGACTATTCGTAGTTGGTCAACGTGAAGCGCAATATCTTAATATTGTTCTGGGAGTTTTTCTATTCGTCCAGATACTTTATGTATAGTATACTGGATTCCAGTTGTATGAGCAGTGCTCACTACCCATCTCATACATCCTGCAAACAGCTTCTGGTCGGACAGCCGGCAACAACCTATATGGTGTTATGGGGAGGCCGCCAATTTCTTGATTTTTGCTGGTAGCAAGCAACTACACATGGTGCTGCAGGCGACATCCGGGCCCTTTATCAGGGCCAGAGGGGGGTGCTGGAAATGCATATGCCTAACACTTAGCCTCTGCTACTGCCTCACAGTTGTTTCTTTAGGCGAACATATCTCCAAACCTCTTTTAATCATTGCTTTCATTTTGCTGTCCAGTTTTGACACAGTGCCCAAATTGTAATTGGTTGTTTCTGTTGGTAGTAACCCAAAATCATGGGTTGTATAACAAGTTGTTGTTTTAAACACTGTGGTTGTAACGGAGACGGAGCATGTTCGACAGACTTTTTTTTTAAAAAAACTTTTCGTGTATATTAACCATACTACTATGGGTTTTTTATAGCTAAGGCCCTGTTCGGCACGTCACTTTTATAGCATAAAAGTGACTTTTATAGCATAAATTTTGG
>QLOI01000190.1:20097-63074 GCA_003313605.1 Tuber umbilicatum | reverse complement strand
AAAAAAAAAAAAAATTCCTTTCCTTCATGCATCGAATCACATGCGTGGTACGAGAGTTACCCCTCTCTCTCACTGCTCGAGTAGAATATATAAGGGTACAGTATATATCCTTGAACTCTAGGGCGTGCAAGTGCTCTTGGATTTTCTTTCTCTGCTGATACGGTATGGTGTTTTTGTACCATGATATCCTGGTGATATGCGACTGGGGAGGGGCGGTTACAGTAATGGATGGTGCTGTGATGCTGTTGCTTGTAAAAAATGGCCTTTATTTATTTATGCTGTGTTTCTGCGTCAAATGCGTAGTACTATTACTTAGAGTACTAGCACCGGCAGTCCGCGTATTGTATCGTACTGGCACTGCATATCGTGCATACCGGCATCAACATGACCTCCAGCAATACCACTCACTTATTAGACTATAGCTTTGTCCGGGTCTCCCTCTAGCCTCGCCGGTTGACTTCACATCACTTCACCTCACACCGTCTATCCCACCACCTAACCGCAAACACAGAACGGTACTGTACCAAAAATCGGAACAAGGTATCATAGATAGATAAGATAAAGCGGAACGGGACAAAATACAGAACCCATCAATCCATCGATCAATCCCCAAATAAGAGCAAAACCCAATTTTTCTACCGAAACGACCGTGGAAAGAGAGGAAAAGTGAAAAGAAACGCTGAATAATATAAAATACCGCGAGCGGGAAAAAAAGCGAATGGTATGATATAACAAAAAAAAGTATGATATTTCCAAAAATCCCCTGGTGGGAAAACCAAGCTATAGTGGACAAAAAGGACAAAGCAAGCATCATGAGAAAGAAAGAAAAAAAAAAAAAAAAAAAAAAAAAAAAAAAAAAAAAAAAAAAAAAAAAAAAAAAAAAAAGACCCCAAAAGGAAAAACCCCAACCCCATGCAGCGATCGTTTAAATTGACAGAGTGAAGAATATGGTGGAATGGAATAGAAGAAATGGGAGATATATTGATGGAAAGGAAACAGTGGGAGATTTTTTTTTTTTTTTTGGTCGAGCCTAACGCCGGGAATAAATTTTTTTTTTTTTGGCTCATTCCGTCTTCTTTGCCCTGGGTAAAAGGGGTAAAAGGAGGGAAGGAGAGTGATGAGTGCCCGGGAATGATGGGGGATGAAAATTTTGGCATTTTCCGAGTGAGAGGGCACGTCAATCGGTTGGATGGACCTATGGAAGGTTGGGATGAATTGAAGACAAAAAAAAAAGAAAGAGAGGTCCGTAATGCATTAGAGGAGACGGTGAATTAAACAAGAAATAGTCGGGAACGAAAACGATGAGAAGCAGGAATTAGGAAAAAAAGAAAAAAGAAAACGGTAAATTTTCATGCAAAACCCCAGAACCAACTCTCGGTAATTGGGAGTAAAGTACAATCAGGGACGGAGTAGTGTCGAAGTAAATAGACGGAATCGGGGGAGGACTATAAACACAAGTAGTGACAAGAGAGATGGGTAAGAGGTCAAGAGAAAAAGGAAATGAACAAGGAAAAGGAAAACAAATTGCCCATTCTGCACGAAAGGTTTTCATGACCCGTTGACTTTCATCTCTATCTCTCCGTTCCCATTGATGTGAGGCGCTGAGGTAGGATGTGGCTGGAGCGTCGGCATGTTTCCGCTCATGCTTCCTCGCCTCAGTTGCTGATGCACAGGTGATATCGGTATCGGTGTCATTCCTGCCGTCTTCGCTGAGGACAAATGAGGGGAGTCTCCCATAGAGTGGGTGGTGATTGGTGATGATTGTGATTGCGTTGGGCTCGTGTTACCCTTGTCTGAATTTGAGGTTGCCGTTCGTGGGGATACTCGCCCAATCTTATTTTCCCGCAATAAGCACATCATCATCGACTTAATAGAGCCAAACGCGGCTTGTGGGACTGCATAAGGCTGCCTTTGGCGGGGGAAAACTTACCAATTTGGCGTACCGTAGCCCACAGCTGTTGCACAGATCTCTCTTCCCACTCGGCCCTCTCCTCCATTCCGGAGTAACTCGGGTGTGGCAGTTGGCGCAATCCTTCTCGAGTTGGTCCACTCCCTTTCTCCTCTTTCTCTTCTTGCGTAAGGCCACGAGGCTACTCAATTCCTCTACAAGTCTCTTATTTGTCCTTTGCAGCTGTCTAAGCTCAAACTGCCAACTGGTTGACCGGGTCGTTTTGAGTTCCTCAAACAAGTTCTCGTCTGCCGTGCTTTCTGCACTGTTTTCACGTGAATCAGGTGGTGTCTTATCAGCTCCATTGGTCATATGTGCAGCCTGATTAGGTGAGTTGTTGCTCCATGAAGGTGTGGACGCTGCGGAACTCAGTGCATCAGATTGGTGGTTCTTTGTCGGACTACCAGCCGAAGCTCGAGTGTGTTTCAGCAACCGCGTCTGCGCAACGAGGAAGGTTGGCTTCTGACTTTCAGTGCCATCGCCCGGAAACAACGTCGTGAGAGCCTGTAAAAATTGGCCTCGCTTATTCTGAATCTCGTGCTTAACGGTCGCCTTTGTTCCATTCCTTGCATTCTCCAGTGCCCTTCCGAGTTCATTCTTTGAATCAGGTCTCATGAGTGCTTGGACGCTTGTGCCAGTTAACTCCTCGCCATCCCGGTCAAGTAATGTCTTGGCATTAGATGAGACGAAAAGGAGCATTCCACTGGTTGACATTTTTGTCCAAAGCTCATTGTCTCCGATTCCTCCGGTGACCTGAACTTCCTTCCAACCGAGCCTATAGACTGGTCGTTCCCTTCCAACCAAGATGATGCATTTTCTGCCCTTTCCTTGCTCTGTATGTAAGCTACCATGACTTTCAAACCATGTGTACCCGCTAAATTTTCGTCGAATTCGGAACACGACGTTGACCGAAGTACTCGAAGATGTATCCTTCAAGTCTCTTGTCACAGGTACAATGTCGCTGGGGTGACAGACCGCGGAGAGGCTAGTTCCGACAAGCTCCTGGGGCTCGTACTCCAAAACTTTTCGTATGCTTGGAGAACAGTATAGGAAGAGGCCCTTTAGCGATAGAACATGTACCACATCGTCGGTATTTTCTAGAAGAACTTTATCGAGTATCCTCTTAGAATGGAACTCAGAATCCCCACTGCCGAATGAACTCAACACATGAGAAACATCATCCCTAGCAACTGTCAGTCCTGACCTCGCTGGGTCCATAACCAACGCCGCGGCGGCGGCTGGAACGTAGGTTGGTAGTTGGCTGTATTGATAGTTGATCGCGAACGATCCGTCTGATCCTACTCAGTCAGCTCCGTAAATCGCCAAATCCATTGATTGGGGGGTACTGGCTTCGTACCTTTGTTTCGGTTGACCATTGCCCCAGGCTGTTCAACTAGGTCTACCTGGAAACCAACGAAATATACAACCTCCGGGCTGTCCCATGTGATGGGAATCATAGTCAAGAGATTAGTAAATGGCTGTCCTCCTTTGCGGTAGTTGATAAGCGATGTTTGTGCCTCCTTCTTTGCCTGTATCTGGTTCTTGAGGTAGTAAACGGCATCATCATCGACGTACTTCCTTTTTACGCCCGGGACAATCTTTGCATCGGGAGCTTGGAGGAATCGACAATTTCGACCCAGAATCTCATGCTTTGTGTAGCCAGTCAAACGTTCGAATGTGGCACTGCAGTACACGATTGGGTTGTCGAATTTCCGTGCATCGGTTACGACGAAGGAGCAAGACAGGTCTACAGCTCCGATGTTGATTTGTGGGTTAGGTCTATTTGCTACCCTATACTGTATTTATGATGGTACTTGTGTTAGCAACAACGCAAGGTCTAGGGGAGACACCATCAAAAACAAGATGAAGCAGTCTCATGAAACAAGACATGAATAAGTTCAAGCTAACCAAGATTCCCAACATATCGAACCCTGTAGAAGAGTAGGTGGTGTCCGTAAAATGTTTACTGACATCCATCGGGGAGTATTGTGATGAAGGTGTCATCCCTGACGATCGAAAATGTTAGAGTTTATACGATGGTGACCGAGGCTAAGCAAGTATATAAAGACCCACCTCCCATCGGGTCCATAAGAGATTGATCCATCCCCTGGTTTGACATCTGGGCCATGTGCATTTGGGCCATGGGAGCAGATGTTATGGAGTCGACCGACATTCGGTGTCCGTGAGAACCGGGACCCAAAGGAGAGCCAGGCATTTGTGGGCCTGCTGGGCTTTGGGGCACTGAGACTGCCATAGAATTTGTCACGGGACTTGAGTGGGATGTTCCCGATAGCACTTGTGGATCGGCATACATCGAGATTGAAGATTGAATTTCTGGACCCGAGATATTTCCCACCCCCATCATTCGCACCGCGCTCAGTTCGGGAGCAGAAGCATCCATTTCGGAAAAGGATTCAATTGTAGTCGGTAGCCGACCCATTTCGTTACCGATCTGGCTCATGTCACCAGCACTGAATGCTCCAGGACTCACCATCTGCGAAAAGGTATCGGCTTCCGAGTCGTCAACCTCGATGAAGTCCAAGTTAAAGCCATTAGCCAGGGACCTCCGCCTTAACTCGCGTGCGTTCTCAGCTACAATCTCATCCATTCCCACGGCGCCAACCATACCAGGTGTTGACGCCCGTCGACCACCCACTCCAGGCCTATCAATAGCGCTATGGCCATGTGGGCCGTGACCGTTGATTCCTCGGGCACTTGCATTCCTCGCGGTGGGCAGGCTCGAGAAAGCATTAGTTGCGGCCAGATAGCGATCGTACTCGTTTCCATCCAGTTCCATCATGATTAAGATCAAACCCTCGATCCTTAGAGATCGGAGATGGAAAGGGAAAGGAAGGGGAAGGGGTGTGTGGGGAAGTGCGAGCGGAGCGAGCACTCGTCACACCCTTAAGGTGAAGGCTGACGATAGAGAGAGAAACCTAACACACAGGGAATGGCAGCGTAGTGTGGAGATCGGGGAGCGGGCTTAGGGTGGTGCAAAGCAGCAAGGAGCGAGCCTCAATTTGAAGGTTGGAAGGGGAAGGGGGTTGGGTTGAAGGGTTGCTTCCTTTGGTCCGCTACTACTGGGGCGAGTGGGGCAAAGAGGATGTGTGTCTTGCGGGCCACAGTTATTATTATTTATTTTTAAGAAAATAAAAATAAAATAAGGTAAGAATATCGATAAGAGTTGAATAGAATAAAAATTAAAAAGGATTCAAGTGAATTCGGGGGAAATTATTTCGGCGGAGGGGGGGGGGAGGAAAGTCCTTTGAGATCAGTCAAGGACAAGCGAAGGGCGGGTAGGGTAGAGTTTAGTTGTATCGAGATTCGAGATGTGTGAATAAATTTTCCTGGTGGCAAGAGAAAAAATTGGAGGAACGGTCTGACTTGGGACTCAGAGAGAGGAGAGAAGCTAGCAAGTAACAACAGCGAGAAGCGGGCGGGGGTGGGGTGGGGATCCGTTGTCCAGAATGATAGACACGCGGAGACGTGGTGGGCACGGGCAGTTGTGAGTGAGTGAATGAAATAACTGGTAGTGTGGGAGCGTATTTGGAGGTGTGTGTGAGTGCAGTTGGAACAACTCTCTCTCCCTGTTTTTTGTTTTTGTTTTTTTTTAGTTTTTGACTTTTTTCTTTTCTTTTTCTCTTTTCTGCCTCTTGTTTTTGGAGCCCTTGATATGTATTTGAAGGAGAGTGGGTGTCTGGTACGAGTACGAGGCAGGTAGGTATTGTATGGTAGGTGTACCCGTTCTATCACCCTCCGTGTAGGATATTGTCAAGGTCGCTACGGTGCTGGAAGATGACTTGAAGGAAACAATATACGGGCAGGGGGGACGTTGTTGGCCGGCTGCATATACGGACAGATAGGGTGTTGGCTGGCTGGCTGTCCCTATGACCCGGGCCAGAATGGATAGGCTATGTCTCGCTGGCCTGTCTGGCTGTCTCGTAACACACTGGGAAAAGTAAGCTGGCAATAGCGGTTCCTTTCTGTCCTAGATCGATCGAAAGGGAATGAGAGGGGGGGTATGGGAAAATAAGGAAGAATACAGGTTGGAGGAGAAGTGGGAGGACTCCTTCATTCCCACAGGACAGGGTAGGGGCAGTCCGTCCGTCTGCCAACCGCAAGGCAGATGGGGGGGATGTGGGCACAGGAAGAATGCCGCAAGAGGAAGAAGAGGAGGGGTGAACTTCTTTGGGACGCACAATTGTAATAGGTAGGAGCACGGTAAAAGATACGGCATGTAGGGATACAATATTGTCATACTCCTTGTTTTCACACGAGTCCCGCTTGGAAGGGCTCGCTTGCCGACTGCGAGTCCCCAGATGCAATGCCTTTCGCTGCTTTTTTGTGCGGTGTCGGTTGTGGCCGCCCGCCCGCTCGGAGTGCGGCCTTATTGGGTGGTTTTGAAACGCGACTGAGTAGACGAAATATGGGATGCCAGGGTTCTGTCCGTGTCCAGCCCAATAAGTGAAGTTCAAGCAGGCAATCGAACCGATTAGGAGCGGAGTTTGGACATTGGATACCCGGCGTTTGTTTGGCGAACGATGGTCAAGGTTGGAATCGTGATCGTAGGGAGGATCGAATACTGGTCATGGGGATGGATTACCGTGGGGTTGAAGGTACCTGTGCAGCGCCGGAAACTGAAAGGAGGAATCGATATATAAAGAGCCCTGCCGGAATCGCTGGCGGATGGCGAGAAAGGGAAGGGGAAGAAGGGAAGCAGAAAGG
The DNA here is from genome assembly GCA_003313605.1 of Tuber umbilicatum. Taxonomy (NCBI): domain Eukaryota; kingdom Fungi; phylum Ascomycota; class Pezizomycetes; order Pezizales; family Tuberaceae; genus Tuber; species Tuber umbilicatum. The sequence continues at coordinate 56,401 of QLOI01000190.1, read as the reverse complement.
AGGGGAAAAAAGGAAAAAAGGTGGGATGCCCATTCTCGAACCACACTCGACTGCGGGCATCGTGTGTTTCTGCGGAATTTTTGTGTTTAAACGTCTCTTCCTTTGAGCTTACTGGCTAGTCTTCCCAAAGAGCCAATAATTTTCCTTACAAGGGAGCATCATGGCAAGTTGGCAACGGAAATTTCAACAGTAGGGACTACGGTACCGTCGCCATCTACCTTTCTACCCCTCTGCCCCTCTGCTTCACTTCCCCTTCTCACAGTCCCACCACTCGGTTCAAGTGCATCATACTGCAATAACAAACATCACCACTCTTCAGTGTCTTCACTACCGCAAAAGTTACAGCAAGCTCGCCCCTCTTAGTTATCCAGCTTTCTCTCGACCAAACTTACTTGAACCACCGCATCTTTCAAACTTTTGTTACTGGTTCGATGTGTGGCGGACCTTCCGGAGCCTGGCAGCCCAGAGAGCCAATGCCGTGCGCAGGGGTGGCCAAGTGCATGCAGAGCTACATACAGCCCACAGCTCACATACATTACTTCGATGGAGAAGACGATGATTTCCATCCTTCTCCTCACCCCCCCCCCCCTCTTGGCTGCCTGCTCGACTCAACTCATACTCGTACGGTACTCCAACTCCTCCCTTCTCATTCCTGGCTCTTAATTGCTACTCCTCCGCTTCTTGGAACAGCACTACCGTGTGATGATACTGAATCAATGAATTGTTTCGACTTGACACTAGTTTTATCGCACATATCCCTCACCTTACTAACTTCACTCGACTCATAGTAACTCACCCGGTCCTCGACCGTTGTCTATCTACCGGTATTCCATCGTCATTCAATTCCCCATCTCCGTACTATCACTTACACATCCATTCCGTTTTCGAGAATTATTACATTTTTATTTTATCCTCTCTTCCCTACTTACTCGGGTACAACATTTTTTTTTTTCCCCTTCGCTTCCCGTCGCTTCGCTGGCCCCTCTCAACCACGACCCAGCAAATTCTATCATATCAATCAACCTGCACATGACATGTAAGGCTATGCCCCACCACTGTGCAGCGGGCTTTTCTTCTTCTTTTCTTTTCTTGATTCAACAGGGCCATTCCTCCACTTCAAACCCCAATCTGACCCGACAAATGAGAGGCACGTCTCACTGACGTAAGCACCTAACTTGCAATTCGAGTGCTCACATTTTTTCACCCTTTCCTCACTCAAACAAATCATACTCCTCAGCAGTTCGGGGCCTCGCTCGGCACTTTCCAGAATATCCCAAAAGGAAACGCGATGGTTGGACGAATTTGGACATGACTCTCTGCATTGGTTCACGACTCGTTGTTTATCCGGCGCTAAGTGGCCCAACCTAGCCTCCGCTTTTCAAGAGCCATGAACAAAGGTTTCAGCTTCGGATAACGGTCCCCGTAATGTGAGTTTATTCGCACTCTCCACGAGAGCGAATGGAAAAAGTGACGGAGCAGACGTCTTGGTTATATTTTCCTTTTTTCCTTTCACTTTCGCTATTACTTGAGGCGGCTGGGTTGTTCCCTGATAAATAGACAACCGTATGGCGCAGCGCCGGTACGGTATCATAGATGCTGGAGATAGATAGACCTAAAAAGATGACTGAGGATTACTACCGGATTAGACGATGAGAACTCACTTCCACTCAATTGCCTTTCGGAAGCTTATCTACTCGAGTACGTATCACCACAAACCAGGAGGCACTGAACCGGTGATCAACAGAAGGTAGCAGAAGGCTCATCCTCCTCCTCCCTTTCCTCCTCATCATCAGCATCGTCGTCATAACGGACTTCATAATATTATGTTATTTTTATTTTTATTTTTTTCCCGTAACCGCCAGAAGCAGGCCCTACCTTGCCATATACTCGAGTAAAAGTACCGGTATACCGGTATTCTTTCCCCCCCCTCGGAATAACTTACCTTCACCCACCCATCATCCATCCATCCACCGAGCCATGCGACCTGCACATATGGCACTGTACTCGAGTACGAGTAGTTACGGTAGGTAGGCTGGCTACACTACTCGTGGGGAACCAAGTACCTTGCATCATACGGTAGTGGTCCTGGTGCAATCCCATAGCGAGGCAATCAATCAATCAAGCAAGCAAACGGGGAGAGGGGGGACGAAAAAGAAGAGGGAGGAAAAAAAAAAAAAGCACCCTCCTATGATAGCCCCTCTACGACCACGATGCCATTGGAACCGAAGAAGAAAGGAAGAAAAGAAAAAAAAAGTGCATGGTAACTTAACCTATTTCAATCACGCTTCCATACAATCGCATACCGAGCAGCACAGAAGCCAGAGAAAAGAAAAGAAAAAACGTCCCCGAGTACCTACCATGCTGCCTGCAAAAGCACAACCAAACCAAACTATGGGACACCTCTTTTTTACCTTTTCTTTCTTCCTTTCTTTCACCTGCCCCCTCCTCTCTCCACTCGCGAGGCTGCCGCGACCAACTATCGTGACAAAGTAGTTGTACCGCTCAGTCTAGCCTAACTTGGCTTAGCCTTGCCTAGCCTGGGCAATGGAGCGGGGTGATTTTTCTTTTCTTTTTTCCTTTTTTGAAAATGAGGGGAGGGGAAAAGAGGAGAAAGAGGAGGGACATGTCCATTGATATCCACAAATGACCACCTCTCTCTTTTTTCTTCTCTCTACCATATGATATCGTGGGCCGAGCTGAAAAGGAACCCCAGAAAAATAAAATAATAATTTTATCCGGTTTTAGTCTTGCCTGATGGGTGTGATATTATATAACTGATTGATCCAGATATGGTAGGGAAGAATGGAAAATTCTCTACAACATTCTCGGCTTGGTCTGGGCTGTTGGGTTGATACTGGCATTTCACTTGTACTATGTGTGCGGTACTTAATGTTTCCTTATATTTGGTTTGATACTGGGCTAGCTATATACCGGTATGTACGAGTACAGTACTTGTACAGTGCCGTAGGGTTAGTACAGTAAAAGGAGTGGGAAGGGAGGATGGGGAGAAGAAGGTATTGTGATAATAGGCTAAATTTGAAAAGAGGATAATCGACTCAACCCGACCTGGAGCAGCGAGTAAGTGGAGGAAGGATGAATATAAACCCGGGAATCTTCGATCTTTTGGGTAGATCGGTATCGGTGGTACCGTTCCCGGTAGTGCTTGTGGCTGCCGTTGCCAAAAAGGTACCGTATTTAGTACTGGACTATAGGGGTAAAAGGGCTGCAAACAATCTCTTCTGTTTCTATTCTGGTTCTAGCCTTTAGTTCCTACTTATACAATTGCGCTTATACCGGAGCTGTGAATGTTCCGATAGCCGTGTGACAGTACTACTGTGCTGCTATCGAAGCTTAGTTCTCAAGGACGATGTGCTCTTCGATGGCACTAATCAGTCGATCAACTGTATCTCTGTTTGTAGAAGCGTTCACAACAGCTCTGAAAAACTCGCCGTGAATTGGATGGGGGGAGTAGTCTGGAAGTAATTAGTTCCAGACAGCAGCGTGGGGATGGTGGGGAAGGAGAAGTGAACGGGACTACCAATCATGAACCCTTTCGGGATGAGTTTCGCTGCGATGGCTCGGGTCGTGGTGGTATTTCTGAGTAGATGGCGTGTTAGCTTGTATACTGGAAGTGATCTGCGGAGGGGAAGTTTTTTTTATTAATGTTTTGAAATAATGTGCAATATTTCCGGATCCCGGATAGGGTAGATGAGGGATATATGGAGGGGATGAGGTACTTTCTAGCATTGGCCGAGAGCGCTCCTTCGGGGGTGTAGAAAAAGCATCTGGCATAACGCACGGGATCGGATTAGCTAGCCGGTCTGAACCTGCCTGAGAGCTGTAGTACCCAGGGGTTGGGTAATTTTGGACGAAAATGGGGGGGGGCAAACACTTGGAGACATGGTGGGGGGTTGGAGGAGAGGAGGTAGAAGTTTGTGTTTTGGGACAGCTTGGTGGTGAAGTAGGATGCTGTTTCGAAAGCGTGGTTTATTCTTTCTGCACGTGGATAGTGTGTTTGCGTGAGCTTGGTTTGGTGCAAGATATAATAGCTATCATATGTGGGGGGCGGGAGGGAGTATCAGGAAAGAAGGAAAGGACAAGCGGGGGGTTTAGATTCCTTACCTTCGTATCCCTTCTTCCCATAATATATCCAACCTAACGCTAACTTTAGTGAATCCGCACGTCTTCCACATCCCGTCGTCATCTGAGCCATATCAAACACTTCCTCCTCATCTTCGTCTCCGTGGAACAAACTATCGTCCCCAAATACCCCCAATCACCTCTATCAGCCCTATCATCCTCATTTACTCGGTGAACAGCTCATCTGACCAATCACAATATTATGGAGGGGAAGGAACGCACTATCCCGCCTTCAAACTCGTGGCCTTCGAAAACTTTCTTGTATCACCTGTTATCAGGAAACTGCACGTCATGGGGACTCCGAGCATTTTATGCGGGTTAACAGTTACACTATCGGCCTTATGTACTCCTTTAAGCTTGTAACGGTGTTTATCTGAGAAGACGACTGACCCACCCCACGACCCGTCGACGTGCATCCATAGGTTGTGCCTCTGGCAGACATCCGCAATGGCATTGAATGGGTCATATGAGCCCATTGCAGTCGTGCCTGCACCGGCATTGACGTAGAAGGGGGTGTAGCCTTCTTGTTTGGCTTTTTGCACCGCGGATTCCAGTTCTACATGACCAATGAGCTCAGTCTGACCCTCGAACTAACTAGTGAATGAATGATTGTGATAGCGTTGGAAGGGTGATATACCCGGGACAACCATCCGCCCCTCCTTGTCAACCGGGATGCTCCGTACGGCCGCACTCCCGAGACCGAGTAATATCGCAGCTTTCTCGACAGAGTAGTGGCCGTGCTCACTAGTGAACACTACAAACTCATACCCGGTGTTTCCAGAAACTTTGGTCTCAGGGAAGAGAGTATTCTTTGCTATTATCATAGAAGTGGAATTGGATGCGGAGCCACCCGGGAATGTAAGACCTCCAGCGTATTCGGAGGTAAACCCAAAGAGACGAGCCATTGAGGAGGCGGTTTCTTTCTCGATTATGGTCAGGGCAGGAGAGACTATGAATTTTTTTTGTCAATTTCTTTGCTCATAATAACTTGATGGCTGGATGGAGAGGGTGTTGAAACCTTGGTAAACGTGAACCTATCAAACATAATTCCAAATCACTCATGAGCATTATATCCTCCAAAATTTCCCCTAGGAAGTGACTCCAATCCCGTAATGGGCAAGCCAGGGGGGCATGAAAGAGGGGAATACATTGGTGTTCAAGACCGCCAGCAAGAGTTCGCTAACAACCCCCACAGCGTCCGTGGATGCGTAAAGCTTATCCATGAATCCGGGGCTCCATGTGTTGACCGAATACTTGAGCACCTTCTTTAGAATATCTTGTAGGCCCTTCTCTCCACGCCCTTGCGTGGGTAGCTCCAGGTCAAGTTCCTCTTTGAGTTTTTGCGGTGGAAGATAATCTGATATCAGGATATCATCCGCAGAGGAAATGTGCGGAAGGAGATGAGACTGCGCGAGTTTCAGGAGCTGGAATTAATGGTCTGATGTTAGCCTGCGAAGGACAACATGTTCTCACAAGGGAGTGAAACGTCATACTCTTTCCACCTCGCGAGCTTTCATCTGGGAGGATTTCCGAGACGGTAATGACATAGCGATGTATGGATTGGGAACAAAAATATATAATAATAATAATATTATTATAAAGGTTTTGATTAAAGAAGAGCGCTGGATATTTCCGCCTTTGATACAGTATAGTACTGTACTCGTACAGTACAGTACAGTGCAGTGAATGGACGAAGTGCTCGTGATGTCGAGTCAGAACTTTCGCCTGAGCTAGACGTCCCCATACTCCTCCATCCACCCCCTTGTTTCCCAAGCTAGATAAAACTATCCTATGATATGACAGGAAAAAAAGTGGCCCGTTTTTTCACTTTTAGGACGCCCCCAAGCCGAATTCGAACCATGCCAGGATCCTTTATTACCGGTGCTCTCTGTCGCCGGGGGGGGTTTTTTTTTGATTATCCGACCCTGTACGAGTACGAGCAATGGGATACGGTAGGGTGATACGGGGGTATCATAATTATTGATATATTGTATATACAGTTCATACAAGTAAAGTGGGATAAAAAAGGTCTCCCCTGATGGTGACGTTTAAAGATGCGTTGGGATGAGATATTTTTTGTTAGACAGGTTACCTCTTTTTCCTTTTTTTTTTCCCACAACCATCAGAAACTTTCAGGGGATGGAGAAATGGGAGGAAAAAAACAGAGGAAAAAGAAAAAAGGAAAAAAAAAGAGAGATTTTCCCAACCGTGACATCACCGCCGGATTTTCTTTATTCCGGAAGATCCTTGTTCCTCGCGGTGGCGTTTGTAAGGAGTCCTAGAACCGGTTGCCAGGTTCTTCTTAGCAGCATGACGTTCCCGCGCGAGCTGGCATGACATACCGTATCAACAGTTAGCTTCGTGCAACTATTCGCCGAGTTCGACCTCACGAGGGAAAGTAAAAAAATAAATATATGAAACGCAAACAAACCTCGATAGCAGTCTTTTCCCTCTTGACCTTATTACTATTATTATTCCCGTCACCATTCGTTGGCTCCCTGTTCGCGATTGCGAACCACTGATTACGGCTGCGTTTATATTTATCCATGGACCAATTCCGCCAGACTGCCCGGCCGAAGAAGCTCTCTCGTATGGGGGCCTCACCGGAAAGCAATTCGTTGGCTATAGCTTGCTTGATGTACATTATCCCTTGGGTCGCTGGCCAGCATGCGTCGACGATGTGCGAACCGTTGGGACTGAGTGATAGGGTTACGAAGGATCCTTTCAGGGTATTTAAGAGGATACGCTTGTTTGGGGTTGTGGTGTGGGGGGATTGTAGGTAAGCTTGGATTAGGTGGGAGGCTTGTGGGTGCTGGGATAAGCCAACGATCATTTGCGTGGATTGGGCGAGGATGCTGAGTGATGTTAATTGGTTTATGTGAAGAGGGGGGAGGGATAAAGGGTGGGCCATGTATTCTAACCTTTCGCTGATCATCCCGTGGAATTTGCCTGGGAGTTGGAGCATTGATTGGGCTAATAGAGAGCCGTACCGTTGCGATGGGTCTCGTTTGGCCTTTCCGGAGGTCTCTTCTTCTTTGGGGGTTAGATCTTCTGGAGTAAGCTTCATTATGTTGAGTATTAATTCTGCTGGCTCGCAACCGTAGGCGGACGCTATGGCCTATGAAATGTGAGAGGTTGAACCCAAATGATAGCCCGGAGGATCAACGAACCTCTGCAATGCCACCTGCTTCAACGCCCTGCCTCGCACAGCAGTCTATCAGAGCCTTCACGACAGCAACCTGTGACCTTTCTGCAGCGGAGTGTAAGCACATGCATACATTACATTGCTTATCCCGGCAAACATACCAATCAATCCCTTAACCTGCGGTAATATCTCCCCCAAGGTATCCTCAAGCATATGATTCTCAAGCCTCTCCAAAATCCTCTGGACAACGAACCCCGCAGTTTCGTTCCTGGTAAGGCTTCCTATCCTTCCTTTGAAGAAGGCGTTGTACAACTTCTTGAACTCTTTTCTCGGTGCATGGACCACTATTTTCTCTGCAAGGTGTGAGCCTACGGGATCGTAGAGTAAATTATTAAAGAACGACGAAGACTCCGATTGGCCAGATTTCTCATCCTCGGTACTTACTCCCGTGAGCTTCCCTAGGAGAGTGCCCTCTTTTGATGCTATCTTTGCCTTTCGATCTTTACTACTACGGCCCATTTCTAGCTGCATAAGAACTTGTAATGTTGGACCACCAATTTGATGGACTGCCATGGACCGGATTTCCTCAGTTGACATGCTCCCGGCCGTGCCGGCAAGAATTTTCCCTATAGCATCGTGGAACGATTGTGGTACGGGTATCTTTTCTGTTGATTCTAGGATAGGAGCAACATCGGCTGAAAGAGCGATCTTTTCCTTTTTCCTGCTCTGTACTAAATCTGATGACGAAATCGTTTGTCCCGATAGCAAAAGTAGTAATCCCCGGACGATGTGTGAAGCAAACCTATCAGTGCACAAGTGTTTGAGTTGTGGCTCGAGCTCCTGCCCCAATTAGCGGCCATACAAAAGTATATTTGTGGTGATGACATACACTGAGCATGTACAAGAACAAACTCTCCATACTGGCAAAGGGCACGTCTGTTATTGTGTCGTCGACATAATCGCCTTCCATCTCTTTCGAGGCGATCCCCACCGAGCGTTGGAACAACGTCTCGCAGCAATGCGATGCAAACCGATGCTGTGCTAGGTTCAAGAAACTATTCCCAACCGGTCAGCGTTTCCTCCAGCCTGGGGAGTCGAGCAAAACCTTACTGTCCAGTGAATTTCCGCCAAAGAGACTTCAATTGACTCGGCGAAGACATCAATATCAGTTTCTCTAGCAGCCTAGAGCACCCCTGGCTATTCGCAATCTTGAGTTCCTTCCCGTCAGCCTCTTTCCAAACGTTCGCAATGAATAGCGCTCTCTCTATAGTAAACCAATCCTGGAATTAGCCGTCGCAGACACCCCCATTCAGACCAAGAACTGAGCAATACCATCCCCATCCCCAAACTGGTTCAATTCCAAAATCTCGTCCGCTTTCCGGAAGTACTCCGATTCATCCTCGTTAAGCAATCCATAAAACTGAGTATCCTCCTCACCCCCGGCCTCCCCGCCATCATACCCGCCATAGAAATGTCCGACCTCCTTCGCTGGCGCAACGACTTGCGGTGTAGTTTCGGGCTGGTCCCTCTCCGCAGCTTCCTTCCGCTTCCTTTCCGCACGGCGGCCGCGCTTTTTGGCTTCTTTCGGCATGTTTTTTGGGGGTGATGGTTCGTTCTGTTTGTGGGTTTGTTTTCTAGGGAGTTTACAGAGAAAAATTTGTGAATTCTAGTTGAGCCGCATTGCGCTAATGCAAGTAGGGCTTGGCTAGTCATCAGCTTTCACTCGGCATTGTAACATTGTTTCTCATTTGGAAACGGGAGATCACCCGTTTTCGCGGGCACGTGGAGGCGGGCATCCAGGTTGAAGTGGAGAAGCAGCCATTGGTCGGGTTTCGCCTTATCTTTGCCACGGGTTGTCCAACGGGTCGTTTGAATCGGGCCTGAAATATCTTCAAGATTGAAATTTCTGCATTAATGGGCTGGTTCTCACTAACGTGGTTGTATCTACTCGAGTCGAATGGTGTTCATGCCTTTGAGTGCCAGTATATGGGGTGTTCCAGAACTTCGTCCAAAGGTGCCCTGTTGCCTAATCTACGATCAATGCATAGACACGAACGGCAGGTTTTCTGCCAATCATCTGTTAATCCCTAGATGCACATAGCAACTGCTCTTGCAGGCCTATGGTACAAGTACAATGCTGTTCTGGGTACTTCTCGGGTGGGGGGCTTGTTAGCTAATGGATTTCACCGTCAGCCTCACCGGAAGTCTCCGCTGAAGCAAGCCTGAATGGAACTACAAAGATACAATGAAGAGACCAACAAATCAAGTCTACAGAAGTATACTTGTAGATATGAAAAAGGGTGGGGAAGGGCGGAGTAGAGTACGTAAGCCCACACGTGGAATGCCATTATAATAGTGACCTACGCTCCACCAGTAGATATAGTCCCTTCAGATGAACTTTCTGCCTGTCAGGTCGTTCTCTATAGGAGGGTTCGTTCATCCGAATAACCTTTGGATTGTTGCGGGCCCGGGCACTATCAATATTGCTCCCACAAGTACTGGCCATGCACACTAACTGACTGGGCATGAACTGTGCGCAGTGGCCACAAGTGACTTGACGGGACATCACCGTTTTACAGTTTTTAGGACGAAACACTGACCGGGGGGATCCAGATCCGGTCCCCCTTCCGGTTTGTTCCATTGTGTAGTGACCTGAGGTCACGCAGTCGTAGTTGACTGAGGTCTCTAAGTCGATAGCTGTTCCAGGACAATAGCCACGTATTTATCCACTCTACATGTTGCTGTTGACGCCTGTCCATGTCACCCGGGGCATCTAATTAGTACCAGCTCCGGAATGTGATGTTCCTGAGCCGATCCTTTCTGACGCTATGGGGGAAAAATCCTGCAAAAACCTTCAGCTTGACGACGAAAAAGATGTGTTTCATGCGTCCCGAGATGTTCCGGCTGTTTGTTTTACGCTTTATCCTTTCCGAGCTGCAAGTGGCCAGCTTGAGTAGGATGATGCTGAAACAGAGTTGCGAAATGCCAGTCTACATTCCGGAATAAAGGCCATGTTCCAAGTAAACAGCATCGAATATCGACTCGACCGCCTTGATTCGCATCATGGGGCTACGAGGCTTTGGAGAAGATAAGCTAAGGCTTTCGTTATTGTTGGATATCGCTCGGAGGGAGTCCGTGTTCTGTGAACTCTCAAGTATTATCGGGGGGAGTTTGGGTACTGTACTTGAACAACTCCGCACTTTCCATGTGTACCACCCGTATTCGGCTGATACTTTGCTATCCCCTGCCCAATGGTGTTGAGGATACGCGACCAATAGAAACAGAGGACGCTCTAACAAATCATCATTCGCAAGACTATGCGCTACCGTGCTTCGAGAGTCTAAGCTGCACTATGCGAAACAGGTCGCTGCCACTAGGCTATAGCCACTTTTGTGGTAGAGATATAACTTTCTGCGCATTCTCGAGGAATAATTAGGATATGTCACCGTCTGAGCCCCATCGCAATCTAGCGTTCGGTAGATGTTTTATGGGAAAGCGCGTGGAAACGATATGATACCGAGTCAAAGCAGGAATACTAGTGACGTGAAGGCGGTTGTTCGTAAATATCTCCATATCGGGAGAACCCGAAATGAAAAAGATATGGGGTGGAAGAAGTCTCTTGAGTGAGCGAATGACCCCGGATATGGAATGGAGCGACTAGAGGAACTGAAGAACATACCTAGAAGCAAAAGGATATAAGAAAAAATTACTGGGGCGGGAAGAAAATCTTTTTCGGCAATTCCATGGAATTACCTAAATGGCCGACGGATAACGGGGGGCACTGTGGCATCGAATACAGTGGCCCTTTCAGTTCGTCAGTCTTAACTGGGGATTTGGGCAGAATTTCTTGGTGCATTTGCTTTACTCTAATACTAGGTCGTCTGTCATACGTATTACTATTTCTGGGATTAACATGCTGATACAAGTGTCTGAGATTCCGTATAAATCACTTTGGGCATCAAAAGAGGATTCCGGTAAAACCACCAGTAATAGTAATAGCAGTATTGAAACTCCATATAGAAATTCAGTTAACAGTGGTGAAAGCCCCTATTGAGAACCGAAGAAGAGATTGAGGTAATTAAACCCACAGCTTTTAGGTCCTCAAAGAAACATACAAAGATCTCGACTGATTCCAGTGAGTTACCAGAGAAGACGGGCTACAGGGGGGCAAATTTTCTCAGAAATTCCCCATGATGCAAGAGTATAATAGGAGCAAGGGTGCAGAAAACCTCTACCAAACCAATAAGCTCTAACTCTATCAACGACCTTCCGGTATCAATACTTTTTGAGGCACGTGGGGACGTAGCAGCGTTTCAACAGATGCCTCTCCACTCAAACCGAATGCAATACCAGGGGAAATGAAACCAAAGCCATGAGTAGTGATACCATGGGCCGGGTGGTGGTTAAAAATATTTCCTTTTTGGGGAGGAACTATTTTCCCCCAATTACGGCGGCCAAAATGGCCGATCCTGTTAAAACGATTTTAGGAATGAGGGAAGAACATTGTAGGAAGTGATCGTGACATCACTAAATTTGGAAGTCATGATACGTTACCATATTGGAAGCAAGCTTTCCGCACCGTATTATAGTACAGGGGCAAAAGCGTTCGTCCGGCGTATGTTTTCCACAAAATTTGGACATTTTTAAATTTGTAATTTCCAACAGTGCTTGGAGGAAAACACTTCGAATCTTTCCACTAGCTGGAGAATCACTGTCCATTCAGAGCCCCTCACCTCATTTTAACCTACCAGCGCGAGGTCCAATTGAGTGAGCTAATACGGTATTTTATTGAAGAAAATTAATCAAGACCTGCCTTCACATAGGAGCTGGGAGAAACATTTCAACGATACCAACCGAGGCTTATATCATCGGAATGTCCACCTTATTTCTTTTGGGTCAGCCGAAGGTACCACCCCAAAATAATTCTTTCCCCAGCAGGGCACTTAAGCCGTCGGGGTCAATGCAGATTCTTGTATTTTCGAGCTAAGCTGGGACAATCAGAATAGCATCGGCCCTTTCATCGTATTATCTTTGGGTAGTTGATCCAATTTAAGGGAAAATCGGTGGTTCTACCCCCCAGCACACCAGAGTGCCCAAGGCATCAGTCTCGGTTTGAAACTCTAGTGGTATATTTCCATTTAAGGAAGGATACTTTCCAGAGTTCGTTATTTTCCTAACTGGGTCTTTTGCACGTAGCACAAGGAGGATTAAGGGATAAGCAATAGTGCGATAATCTATCTATTTTTTCTAGGGGCATCTTACCCAGCAGCGGCGCTTACTATCCATTCATTCCTACTCGCTGTAGATTTCTGAAAGTCGAGATATGCACGTATTAATCGTGCGAGTGATAACTTGTGCATTGGTAAAACCCAATGCCGCCAAGCTCCGCCAGTGGAAGCCAATATGGCTATATCACTATGGCCTTGCTGCCCCCCAATCTTATGTCTAACGCGCGGCTGGGGTGCGGGGTCGTGCGAGGTCAGATCGCGTCCAAAAAAAACTAATGTCACTGCTCGTGGGTTGGCAGGTGATCACCACACCCGCGCGGGAGGACAGGCTACGACACCGCAGCTTTATCAGAAGGCTCGAGCTCATTTCTTGTTACCTACCGACGTCGTCAGGGGCAAGGGACGTAGTGCGAGTAAGGAAACTAAAGGATCTTCCGACAATTCGATAGAACCGACTCTGTATAACAAATGGCCAGAGGGTTAGGATTTCCTTCTCCACAACGGCAATTTCCTCTTAAGAATTTATGCTGGAACTGTGATTCGCAGTGGGTTACAAATCTCGTGCTGGGCTCTCCTCGTATGAAGGATTAGCGCATCAAGAATCTACGCTCGTATAAAATACGTCTCACCATCGCGGATGCTATCGAGTGGAGGTGCTAAGCGAGTAGCGTTAGTACGCCCTCCATTACTAACCACACGAAAAGCACCTGTAGCCAATCCTTGCTTCTGTGTAGACTAAGCTACAAGTAGGCGGAATATTCCCTCATAAGCGGTGTATATAACTTTTGTACAACAGTTATTGGTGTCTTACTCACAATAGCATAACAACCGCTCTATGGCTACGTCCGAGCATCTTGTTGGGTGCTAGCTGTAAGTTTCCACTGATGGCCGCGGAGCCGGAGGGTGGCATAGCAACGTCTAGTTGCTAGCATCATCCGATTTCAAACATTTTGCAACAGGGCTTTCATGTTCTGCCAGATTGGTGGAGAAGTTAAAGTCGGCGAGTGCTAAAGTGATCACCCCTTGGATTGCACTACTGCCGTTCAATTTATTATGGTAGAAGGGAAGCAGGCAGATCCTGATGGGAAAGTCATTGTCACTACTCAAAGATCCTAAATCGAATCTACAGAGAATTTTGCTTGAACGGATGAAATATGGCCTTCACAGAGGTTTTGAGCGAACGGGGGGATGGCTTCAACATGTGGCAATTAGAACCGACACCTCCTGAACGAGAGAATATGGAAGACGGGGGTATGAACAGAGGGTTGTCATCAGCTGCTCCAAGGGGAAATTCGTGAGTGTGGGTATTGACCATTTCCGTTCCAAGAATGCACCCTTTCTCACTAATCAAGAGTCACTATCGGGAAAAAGGAAACCCAACGTCAGATGAATAATCAATTCAATTTATAACAACCCAAAAGTTAAACCACCAAAAAATCCCGAGAACCCAATCTAGTTATGGTACAAGATCAATCTAGCCCCGGGCCCGGCTCCATCCAACATCCACTTCCCTCCAGATCTATACACCCCGGCAGAATCCTGACGAGCACAGTAAAACGCAATACCAGCCATGCGATCCCTCGCGAACGGACTGCACTGCAAGCAAGCTTTATACGCCCCGCAGAATCCGGTACTAGCCTCTCCGCGATTGGTGAGGTTAGAGCACTGACTCTCCACAGCGTTCCATTGACAGCAGGTGCCGCGGTTGTTGAGGTCGTCGACGGCGCCGTACGCCTCGTTGGTTTGCGGTGAGGCGTGGGAAGTCTCACAGTATCCAACTTCGGCAGTTGTGGGGTCATTCCAGAGGGGAGAGAACATTTCCTTGAGGGCTTTGTAGTCGCCAGCGGCTAAGAGGGTGTTGACGACATCGTAGTCGAAGGGGGAGACGTAGTCTTGTCCGAGGACTTCGAGGGAGGTGGAGGCCGGGGTGGTGAGGGGAGAGGGAGCGGCTCCCGCGATGGTAGCAGCGAGAGAGATGAGAGCAGCAATGAAGAGGACCTTGAGCTGCATTTTGTCGATGTGAGGTTTGGAGGGAATTTCAATATATAGAGGAGGTTTCTTTTGTTGGTTGTGCTATGTACGTGTTTGAGTTTGTGGGAGGAAGGAGGATGAGAGGGGGGGGATTCCTTTTATACACCTCTAAGTCTCGGCATACCATAGAATTTTTGAATCTCTTACTCGAGACACGAGGTCTTCCAAAATCAGGGTTTCTTCCACCAACTTTACAGAGAGGATGGCCCTCAGCCATCATCTCCTTACTCCCTCTACCAGCAAAAATGGCGTATAAAAACCACACCCAGCAAACTATCATACATTCCATCACGGCCGGGACGGCAGGTGACTCAGAGGTGAGGTATAGACCTGTAATCGCTTGTGCGTCCTCCGTGGCCGCCACCTGCCATTCCTCGATATAATTGTTGAACGAACGAAAGACCCGAAGCCCGACTTCATAACAGACAAGAGAGTATATATATGCACGACCCGTAGCAAAAAAAAAAAAAAATGGGGGGATACGAAAGGAAAGAGAAAGAAAAGGAAAAGAAAGCATGACCAGAGAGCCCTCACCAGTCTAGAAGAATGACCAAAGCCCCCAACCAGCAAAAAACGCGCCCACAACCACAAGCACCCCACTACCCCATACCCACAAGATGAGCCAAAGGAATCAAAGTGGCTCAACGGTAACAAAAGAGACAGCAAATAGAAGCGTCAAATTATAAATAATAAAGACCCCGGAGCACGGAATATTGCCATAGCGGTAGATCATCGAAACCGCACAGCGCTCTCCCAGGAGAGGACCGCCACTTCGAACTCCACCATCACAGGCGACGTGAGTGATGCTGCATGATTCGTCCCGTGGTCCCATTACCATCCATCACTCCCACCACCCCTCCACCCAATCATCAGAACTACACACAACGAGCGCCAGACCGGAGCCCCTGCCTATCCCGACCGTCTCCACCGTTCTCCCGCGAAACACTCGACCCACAAATATCACCCCGAGAACCCGAAAACCCGTCGAAAACGCCCGGGGCGAGTCAAGCAGAAATGGCGAATACAAAGCAGGGTTCAAAAAAGGGACGCACAAAGACTCCAATCCCCCCCTAAGCAAATCCTCTCATCATCCCCCCAAGTGAGTCGGCAGCTGCTAGAACAGATTCCGCAAAACTCGTCAGGCCCCCTTCCGAGCGAAGCCCACACCATCCCCTGTACAGGCTATACACCAGGAACACGGCGGGTACTCGGCGACAACGCACCGTGAGGCCAATGCTGGATCGCGCGGAGTGTAGCCTATTCACTATGGGGCGGCCACCCCCGCCTTGCGCTTCTGTTTCGGGCGGAGGGACCTGAGAACTGTACCGGAGCACATCTCTTCCAGGGATTCATAGTTTCTGTGGATAAATCGCCGCCATGCACTAGCGCAGACGTCACGTACACGCTACATCCCTTACCCGAAAATTGATCCAGTGTCGACTCAAGTTGGCAATGTTCTCAATGATCGTCACGAGCGATCACTCGTGGTGTTAACGTGGACAGCCCCCCTATCAAAATTTAATAGTTTGCGATACGGAAAGAGGTAATCTTTAACCCTTTATTTACTCCCTATCCGGGTATATCCAAATTTGTTCTTCAATAAATTACATTTTAGTCCAGCCGCCGGGAGTTTACTCGCTCGGGTTTTCATCATACAGTCTAAAACCGACTTATCTATCACTCCACAAGTTACAAAACCCTCCCGCGCAGTGCCCCACTTCCGATAGTCTCAAGAGGAATAGTGATCACGCACAGTCATTCGTCCCACAACTTCCCACGAACGAGTCGCCGATGTCTGCGATCCGACAGTTCCCCTATATAAAAAACCGGACAACCCCCCCACGCATGCACAACACCTGCTATGAATCGGGTCAATTCACCAACTCAGACAAGAACATCTACCTTAAAGCGCACTCGCTCTAGGTAAACTTCAGGTAATAGTGTACACAAACACCCGCCCACCACCACCACCACCCAGACCGCTGAATATACAAGATCAAGCAACGTAAAAAGAAGATAGAGAAGAGAAGAGTGGCGTAGTCTTAAAAGTTCTAAGGAAACATTTACAGAAGAGAAATGGAAAAGAAGAAAAAAAATGCGTTTTGGTTAGAGCTTTTGTGAAAACCGGTAAGAGAAATGAGATAAACGGAGAGGTGGAGCGCCAAAAAGAGGCAAGGATGTAGAAAAAATGGGGAAAAGAGAAGGAAAAAAAACCGAAAATAATAATAACTCCAAGGCCCATTATCTAAAAAGGACTACATATACGGAACCAATCCATCAATCAATCAATCAAAGGCCAACGAAGCAAAGTCAAATCAAGTGGAAGTAGCGTAACGAAGGGAAAAACACAACCACCGTGGTCAAGATGATCAAATAAAATCTCTAGCACTCTTCTGCAACTCAATAAGCCTCCACCCGTTCGTCTCCGGATTCGCCACTTCATCGGGGAGTCTGGTGATCCCGATAGCGTACGTGACCTGCTGCACCTTATCCTCCATGCCCGCCTTCAACTCGCCCGTCTTCAAGTCTCGATAAACATGCACCTCCTGCGTCCTACAGGTGATGATGAAAACCGGTACCTCCCCCGGCTCGAGGACCCTCGCAGAGAGGATATCCACATTCCTGATGTCCAGGACTTTCCCATCGAGCCTAAGTCCATTGGTAGTGTACTGTTGGTTCAATGCCGCGTAGACGTTATACTGCGCTGCACTCAGCCAGGCTTTAAGCACATTTGTATCCCCTTTGCAGTAAGCGTCGAGCACCTCGGGCAATATGTACTCGCGGAGCTCGCGTAGGAAGGGCTCGACCTGGAAATTTGGGTCCATCTCTCGGAATTTGCGGATTACGAGGGCAGTTTCGTTCTCAGCGAAGAAGCCGGCGAAGCGGTCTGCGATTGAGCGGGTTACAGATATTACTGGGTTGTCGGATTCCTCGTAGGACCTGCGCATAGTGAAGAGAGATTGCATAAGTTTGTTGCTATCGCGGAAGGTTCGCCAGGATTCTTTCCATGCAGCATCTTTGTGTAGAGTCACGTTTGTTCCCGCTCTAGGGTGACGTTAGCTAGAGGTTCGCGAATAAAAGAGGGGGGGGGGAAAGTGGAGGATGGTACCCTGGGTTCCCCTCCTGTTTCTCGATTTTAACACCACCTTTGCTCTCCCTTAGCAACCTCTGTCGCTTGCGCTCCTCTCGCTCTAAGTATCCACCGTACCGGCTACTGCTCCCGTCGTCAATCACCTCGTTGACATTAGCAACCACGTCCTTATACACCTTCGTCTCCCGTACCGGCTTAGTTATGGTCGCTACGCCCTCTCCCGTCTTCCTTACCGCCGCTCGGCCAACCTTAACCACCGGAGTCTCCCAAGTCCATACCGCACCCTTACCAACTGCCGAGGCAGTCTTGCCCAGGGTCTCGGCGGCCTTCCCACCAACCTTTTCAGCGACTTGTGCGGTAGTGCCATACGCTTCCCGAGCCTTTTTCACTGCAGGTGATTCAGTGAACTGCTGGGCGCTGGAGGCGAGTTGCTTTGTCGATTCCTGCCATTCCTGGGACTTCTTGAATTCGGATTGAAGAGTTTCGTAGAATACCGTCAAGGGAGATTTGTCGCCGTGTGGGGGAGGTGGTGGGGGCGGTTCTTTCTTCTTCTGCTCCTCTTCTTCTCCCTCTTCCTTCTCTTTCTCCTTCTCTCCTTCTGCACCGGAGGAGGAAGAAGCCTTTGCTCCCTCCCCACTGTTGTCACTATCGGCAGGCGTCCCCTTCTCTGCCCCCGCACCGGGAGTCTCTACTTTCTCACATAGTCGCCGAAAGGTAGAAAATTCACACCGAAGACCAAACCTTGCTCCACCCAGCGTGGCACTCCCACTCCCCAAACTACCCCTCCTAGGCAAACGTAGCAGATCCCAGAGCACCCGTTGGTTCCCACCGCCCAGCATCGCACTCCCACTCCCCAAACCACCCCTCCTAGGCAAACGTAGCAGATCCCGAAGCACCCGCTGATTCCCACCAATCCGAAAAGCCGAGGTCGAGTATCGGCTTGCCCTCACTGCAGTTGCGAACGACGCTCGTTGTAAAGGATGCATACCGACGGAGTTTATTGATGGGCGGCAATTGCTCAGAGGGGGGGATGAGGAAGGGAAAGGAAAAGGATTAAGATCACAATTAGGGTAGAAATAACAACCGATTCCTTTGTGGTGGGAGGTTTTTTTTTTTTACCCAGTTGGCTAGCAAGTTGGCCTGCTAGGGGCAAGTGAAAGAGTGGGGTTACCCGGAAGGGTGCGGCTCAAATGGGGTTATTAACTTAACTTAGGTTTGTGTGACGGCCGCAGCTAGTAGAAAAACTCGGACCAAAATGCTGTGTTGCTGGTGTTGCCTCTCCCTTTGCTGCGTTTTTCGACCCATTTTTCAGAGTAGGGAATTTCAATAATAGCACATGGTCCGGTTATTTTCAAGTTTCCACTGCACTAATAAAAGCAATAATTGCAGTTTTCAACCATCGAGCACCCAATCGAACCCCGAGAATAATCATTGGCCCGTCTTACAGCAGCTCAATCTAAAGGTCAAATGCACAATATCGCTATCACACAAATCCAACCCCGGGCAAACCCATCACCCTATAGTTGCAACAGCCTAACTGCCACCATTTCAATTACTAATATGTTAGGTACCGTATTAGGATATCCCGCTCAACCCTACGCCAACTATCCAAATTCCGATCTACAGTACTTCCCTCCCTCCTCCCTCCCTTCCCCCGGTGGAATGTTACTCATATATGCCATAGAACGCCACGTACATACAAGAAAGGAAAGAAAGAAGGGTCCGGCTTCTGAACAAACGCGCAACAGAAAAAAATAGAACTAATCAGTCAAAAATGTATAAGGAAGAGTAAAAAGGGGGTTTGGATAGCATAAAACCGGTATAACAAAGAGAAAACACTCGGAGAAACAAATCGCAGATTTTGTTGAAGGACAAGGTTGGCTATAATGCCAGCTTTCGTTGTGAAAGGTAGTAAAAAATTTGTTACAAGGAGAAAAGCGAAAAAAGGAAATCAAACAGAAGACAAATCCAGACGGTTTCAGTCGAACGATTAGTAAAAGGCTTGGAGACTAGAATTTGAGGCCTCTGATCTTTTGGTACAAACTTGTATCCAAGAAATTAAAGTTTGAATCCAAAGAGCAGAACTCGTGTTCGTGCAATAAAGTTGCAGCGGTTGGCCTCTCAGAAGGCTCACTACGAGGGCGTTAATCGAGAATACCCTTGTGTAGGATGTAAAAGTGTAACTCACATTGTATGGCAATCAGCCAAAAATCCTATGGCACTAGGGCAAATGACTTGTGCGACATCGTCGGGAATCGGGGGCGCCTGGCGCTCGCTACCAAGTTTGTAGATAGCTCCGATAGCTTCCTCCTTACTCCAGGGGCGGCGGCCAGCGAACATCTCGAGAACCACACATCCGAGGGACCAAATATCAATTTTAGCGCTATAACCCTGGCCCTCAGGTCTGATAACCTCAGGGGCCATCCAGAACACGGAGCCCTGCATTGAGTTTCCAGGATCATCACCATAGATATTGTCTGCACTAGGTGGTTAGGTATATGGAACCCAGCAGAAAAAGAAAAGAAAAATTACTATGTCACTTACCGCTCTTCTTAGAAATTCCGAAATCGGAAATCTTGCAGGTTCCGTCTATATCTAACAAGATATTGTCTGCTTTTAGATCTCTATGAAGGATTCCTTCCCTGTGCAGGTATTCCAATCCGCTCAATGTTTGTCTAGTCAAGCTTCTGACAACCGATTCTTCGAAAGGGCCGTGTTTCCTTAAACAACTACCAACGCTGCCACCGGAGATATATTCTAGGAAGATACTCATGTTCATCTCCTTCCTCTCGCACCCGAGGTACTGGACAATATTAATATGGTCGAGATGTTGCATGGTTTCGATCTCCTGGTTTAGCGCCGCAATCATTTCTTTTTGTCGATCACTATCATTGGCCGACAAGCCCTTCGAGACCTCCACTTGCTTGACAGCCAAAAACTCCCCCGTGGTTGCATTCATGCCAAGGTAGACTCGACCATAGGTACCCTTGCCAATCAGCTGACCCTTGAACCATCGGAAGGTAGCTTGGCGCTTGATTCCACTCTGTTGTTGAACCGGTGGCGGTGTATGTTGTGCTTGTAACATAGCTCCACGTTTTGTAGGCGTGACTTCAATCAATCGGGCTCCGAACATCTTCGTGCTCTTTCTACGAGATATATCGCCAGATTTTAACCCAGCTGTGTTTGTCTGCGTGAACCTCTTTGATTTCTCATGGGCGCCCCTGGCGACTTCACGGATAGACTTCATCCGGCCTAATTGTGAACGACCAACGTTTCTTTGCACAACTGTTGGGACATTCTTGCCCCTATTAACGGGGGGAGGCGGCGGCCCCATTGCTCCCGGAGGCTCAGATGCACTTGGAGATTCCGATGGGATATCGGCCAGTTGGTATGACAGAGGCTTGTTCTCGGTGGCAGGTGAAGGTGAGGGGGGTGGAGACACACCAGCTTCGTCTGGGATAGGTTGATCCAAATTCAGGCCGGGGAAGAAATCGTCAAGATGATCAATAAGTGCTTCCGCGGGAGGACGTGACGCCCATACGTCTTCTTTACCAAAAGACTCCCGACGACCCAAGCGCATATAATCAGCCGGGGAATGAGCTGACGCTGCAGCAGAACCCGGAGCAGATATGTTATGAGAAGCAGGGGAGTTCAACCCTAATTTATCGTCTCCTTTCTCGAACTCAGGGGAGTTCATTGCACCATTACTACCACTGGCAGTCGCGGATGTAGTAGGCGTGGCTTTAAAGGTAACATTCTTGGTAGCGATTGTCAATGTAGGTCTAGGCGAGTCCATATTTCTTTCCTCTGGCTTAGGGAATTCGGCTTTCGGTTTTTCGCCCCGCGAGGAGATTGGTATCGCAAACAAACCATCATCTTCATCACTGTCTTCGTCTTCTTCCTCCTCCTGCACTCGAGGCCCTGCACTTGTGGGCGTGGCCTGGGAAAGGAATTGAACATCATTTCCTTGAATGTCTATTGGGGCGCCCACCGGGAGTGTTGACTTTCGGATGCCCACGAGAACGTCGCGATCGCCTGGGCTGATTTCGGGAGAACTCTGTCGTGGGAGAGGTGCGACCGGTATCTGTAGAGTGAGCTTCTCAGGCCCAGTTTCATATCCTGGCTGATAGTCAGGTATCTTGAACATTTGATTCCCTTTGCCCCACGTAAAGCCAGGACTATTGGGGGTCCCACCTGATTGAGGGCTACTTGTGCCCGAGTGACCAAAATCCACTTTAGCCATTGCTCGTGGCCTTGGTGACTCCTGGATCTGCTGCCCTTGTTGCTGATACTGTTGTTGCTGGTGCGGAGCCACCTGGTGGCTATACGATGGCACAGACGGCGCAGAAGCAGGCTCGCGGGGCGCGCCGGGGATTGGTGTTCTGGTAATCTGAGCAGATAGCATGCCTGCCGATATCAGCGAGGGTCCGATTCCCGAAACTGGACTCTGGCGATCCTCGTGCAAGGGCGGCACTCCCTTTCTCCAAGCCCTCTCCGACATCTCGGGCGCCTTCTCCGTAGCCATAGCCATCCTATCAATACTCACTCTCCTAGTCGCCGGAGCGTAACGCCCACCAGCATCTGCTGGCAAGCCCCGCCCAAAGTCACTCCCTACCCTAGAGATAGATCCTATCGAGCTACGATTGGATGGCGGCGGCGGTGGTTTGCGTTGCGGTATCAACGTCTCCATTTTAACATCCTCGTAGGGCGAGGGCCTGGGGTTATCAAAATCGACCATCCGCGCACTGCGGTTTGCCGTTGGTACCCTCTGGAAAGCTGCAGGCGGTCTCTCCGTTTCAGCTTCCTTCTCCTTCTTCTTCTTAGTCAACCGCCCTGTCTGTTGCTCTTGCTGTTGTTGTTGAGCAATTGTTTCAAGTCCCGGACGGCGGGCTTGCGCAGCTGCTCCTAATTGATTGGTGCCAGCAGAGCCCCCATGAGGACCATGTGTCAGCGTTGCAAAGCCTGTAATTGGTGATGGATCCTCATCGAAGAAGAGTTCATTTTTGCGTAATGCCGGGGACAAACCATTATCACCAGGCGAGCCGTCTGTAGCTTTTCGAACTAGAGGCTTTAGCGATGATGATCCAGAATAATCGTTCTCCCAACCAGTGTACGATGAATATGTAGAGCCTGATTCCGGTATAGGATCATTTGGCGACGGCTGAACCGATGAATGCGGGGCTGGCGGTGTCGGACCAAGACTTGGTGTGGGGATAACATTAATCTTAGGCCCTTGATCTTGGTACCTCCTCAGAAGTGCCAACCGTTCTCGCAGGTCATCCAAGTCGTCCCTCGGCTCATTACCCGAACCATTCATGCCAGCATCAGGGAGTGTCTCAGTTGACCCAGTAATATCACTCTGCTTCAATGTCGAATCTCCCGATGAAATCGGGAGATGAGGAGAAGAAGATCGTCGATTCAGTTGTTTTTGGGCTCTTTCTAATTGCAAAGGTTGAGGCTTTGGACCGGTATTGGCGAGGCGGCTTGGGGGGTCCGAAGCATAGTTCTGATGCGGTGGAGAGCCTGACAGCATTTGTCCAATAGAATCTTCTCCTCCTGGCAAATCAAAAGCAGATACCGGCACCGGTTGCACAAAGAACTTCAAACTAGCAATACTGTCCCCTCTGGTTTGGCAGGACAGCTTGAGCATCTGGTCTGTTAAAGTCTCATCTGCAACAGAAATCAAGTTGTTAGCACATCGAAATTGCAATGCCATTGTTGAAAGTAACCGGGAAGGGGAAAAAAAACATGCTGTCTATAGACTATATGGCTTACCGTTCGGTTCCTGACCAACCTCAGTCAGATGAATCGCCGCCGCATCATAGTCATTGATTCCAAGATTGCGACAAATTTCCTTTCTCATCTCCCCTCCCTTTTCTAAACCCGTCACATCTACAGATACCCATACTTTTCCATCCCTCGTTGCAAACACATATACCGGCTTGCTGCTCTTTGGAGTTCCCCCACCAGGAGCAGATCTCGGATTACTTGTTCTCCCCCTCAAGGCATCCGCAGACGAAACCGAGGTCTGTTCAAGTGAAGAGTCACTTGTATTATTCTCGGGAATTGTAAATGGTAGATTCGGGGTGCCCGACCCTGTAGGAGAGCCATCCTCATCATCCGAAGTCTCCCTCCGAAATTTCTTTCGAAACCTATCCACGAGACCAGAACTACTCGATTTCCCATCGTCCTGGCGAACAAGTGGCCGTTCGTTTATGCCCAACACGAGATATGCTTTCTCTTTCCCTTTCCCATCTCCAGGCCGATTCCCCGTGCTCGACGCGACGGACTCCTGGGAATTTGATTTTCCATGACGAGTCGAGATGGGTTCATGGCGGCTTATGGGCTGAAACCCCAGGTGTGGAGAATTCCGCGGGCTGTTAGAAAGCGCCTGTTTCCCAAATACATGGCCATCGGCCGGGTCGCGTATACCGGCGTCAGAATTTGATGGGGAATGTCTAGAAATTTGGTCAGCACTAGCCAAGGCTCCCTTCGAGAATTCATTTCTGGACCGCGATTCCGATGTCCCCACTCTGTGTTGTAGAGTATTCTCGCTGCCTCGTGGAAGAAAAGGTTCTGACGCATTGTGGGACCCCTCAGAATAAATACCGGAAGTCGGAAATGTAGCTCCTCTTTGTGTGGGAAACCGAGTCTGGGCTGGAGATCTCTGAGATGCGCTTCCCATCCCTGCTAGCGATTCTCCGTTCTCAAGGGGGTTGTGTCCAGCGGGTGGTGGAGTATTTGGGATTTCCTGGGAGAGCTTCAATATCTCCCGAACCATCTTTTTAATGTTTCTAGCCGCCAGCTTCTCCTTAACAGGGTCGACGCTTGGGCCGCAAATCCGTAGAACCTCGGGTAGCACGATCTGCAGTAGACTCGTAGAGTTATGTTGACCCATTTCTAAAAACCCTGCCCCGTGTATGTTGAGATTACGGAAGGCCTCCTGCCATTCTTCAGAATACTCATGTCGGTTAAGGTAAGCAACAACACTATCTAAAGTCCATACAGTAGCCACATCCGGCGAAAGGGGACCCGCTGCATTTGACACAAGGGGTGACTGCTGAGAATGAGAATGAGACACATGAGAAGAACGGGTGATTCCATTAGAGACGCTGCGGCTGCCTGCCGGCGTTGGCACAAATCCAGAAGTAGTTATAGAGGGCGTCATGTATTCACTATCGGTGTTTGATTCGGTCCTAGTAAAGGAGGAAGCTATACTCTCGGAGGATTGTGTAGATTGTTGTCGGTACATTAGTGCTTCATTTGGACGATGAGGGTGGTGAGGGGGGTGATGTGCATGAGAGTGGGAGTGAGCATGCAGGTGAGGAGCGTAAATTGGATTATTATTGTTACCGTTGGTTAAACCGTTCTGGTGGGGCACCGATAAAGGAGGGAGTTGGGACTGGGGCAAGGAGGCTGTCGAAGAGGATGCGGAAGGTTGGTGAGGTGCGTATGCACCAAACTGCTGTTGTTGTGGGTGGTGATGATGAGAGGTGTAGTGATAATTCATACCCTCTCGCCCATGGCTCCTCCCAACACTGGTGTGGGGCACATAACCTGCATCCTTGGCCGGGGGAGGAGGCGGAGGTGGAGGCGGAATAACCATCCCATCCCGCATCGGCGGCGATCCGACGGGAAATACATTTCCAGTGACTCCACCTCCTCCACCAATTCCTCCTCCGAGACCCCCGCTCCCATCAGCCCGAACCCTACCACCACTATCCAGTACAGACGTCGATACATGGCGAATACCCATCCCTCCCGGATGCCCCTGCATCATCGAGTTCCTCGAGGGCTGCCGTGGCTGTAGCCCTCCAAAGGCCGCCACACCTACATTCGATGGTGAAGAATCGGCGCTCGTGTGAGCCCTGGGTCGATTTGGGGTTATTGTGGGGTATACCGAACCCGCTCCAAAGGTTGGTATAGGTAGCGAGTTTCCATGGAATGTGGGTATCTCGGAAGCGTTCAGAACAGGATCTGCGGGATCGTGCAGGGTGCGACTCCCTGAACCCCCTCCCATACCTCCTGGCGAAGGTGTGCTACTATGAACCGTGCTGTGTTGTGAGAGAGCGCTCGCTGGGCGTTGGCGTGAACCCATTGATCGGTGGCAGCCCCACTTCAGTCCTTAGGTCTGTTATTGCTTTATTTTTCCTCAAATACTCGGGAGAGTGGGAGAGGATGGGATAAACGAAAGCTAAATCGCTTGTTGCCCACTACCATGTGTCGGTGAGGAGAGCGAGTGGCTACTGGTAGACTATTGGCTGGCCGTGCGCGGGCGACTCAAGCCCACCGTTATCAGGCCTCGAATCTCCCAAGAACACGATGGCCCGCCCTATCCAACTCTCACTTGCAGTCTTTCGCTCCCGACCAAATAGACGGATGGGTTAAAGTTGGTTCGCTTCGTTCACTTCTTGACGGAGGCCGTTGCCAGTGTTCGCTTTCCCCTTCCTCTCGAAATAATGGATGGATGAATGAATGAATGAATGAATAAGGTGCCAAAGGAGCAGGGCAGTTTGTTGTTTGGTTCACCGTTCGATGGGGGGGTGTCCAGCACAGCCTTTTGGGATTAGACCCCCTTTGCTACCACACTCCTAAGCTTGCCCCCAATTTCTGCGAGCGCTTTCTCTCTCCGCCTTTCGTTTACTTTTTTGGGCTGTGCCTTTGGGCGTGGCCGACAAACCCCTGCACCAAAAGCTGGCCCGCGAGCCAAATTTGCCCCCCTCTTCAGCGGAGAGGGAAGTTTATGATAGATAAATTGCATACAGCACGTACAGTACGGTACTCGCACATAAAAAAGGGATTCAAAGAATTACCAAAAAATTTGTACTTCGCCAGAGGAAAGGTAGAAATTGGTTCTCAGCTTCAAGATTACCGGTATGATACATTGCCTATTTCCTAGGAAATGAGATTCACATCGAATCAGATCCGCGGGGGACCCGGACAAACGTAATCCCGCTAGATTACCTTACTCAAACTGCCGAAACACAGAGCATGCTCTCTGTAACCGTAGAGATTTCAGGAAACCATCATTTCTGATGGCCGGGCTCCCCCCTCAACTCTCGCGTATTCTCACCGTCTTCAGGGGCCGATACTCCCAACCGCCAATGAAGCATGAACCGTCTCTGTACCAGTACAACACTCATCTCCATAATGCCCGCTATGTGAACGCTTGGCAGTAGCCT
Organism: Tuber umbilicatum; assembly: GCA_003313605.1. Taxonomy (NCBI): domain Eukaryota; kingdom Fungi; phylum Ascomycota; class Pezizomycetes; order Pezizales; family Tuberaceae; genus Tuber; species Tuber umbilicatum. The sequence continues at coordinate 29,584 of QLOI01000190.1, read as the reverse complement.
GCAGAGGTTCAAGTGCTCGAGTACTCCACTCGTACAGCGCTATGTACGGGGACTTCAATTTCCCCATAAGCCCTACCGGTACTCGAGTACAGCACGGAATCTTCAAATCTCGTCGCACACCTGCATAGGGATATCATATTGCCGCATCCCTGAGAGATTCTCCAGAATCCCCCAACCCCCGTTTCTTGAACCCACGAGTAGAGAAAGAAAAGGAGAGAGGCCACCCGGTGCGGGCACAGAACTTATCATAGATAACGGAGCACGCACGCTGTTCGATGATAGCCAACGGGGAAGACCATAACTGGTGCAGTATAGGTCCAATTCGGTAAATTACCCTTTTGGCAGTGATATACCGGTACTGGTACTCGCACGCACAGTCACATCCGTAAAACCTTCCTCGCACACCAAGAACAATATCATAATACCGGTATTATCATACTCGAGTACCTCTCAACAACAGAACAGAATGCTGCCGGATATGCCTCTAGGGACACTACGACCTTTTATCGCACCTATTTTTCACTAAATAATGGAAAGGGTTAGCGAAGCATCCCCAAGGGCCAGTGTTACCATACAGCACTTCCAGAACACATCAAAAAAAAAAGGGGGGGGGTGGGTGAAATACGGTATTCAAAGAAATCATGCCCCCAACCAACTGCATAAGTTACCGGGGATTTGTGGTACTGTGCTATGCCAGGAAACCGCACCACCACCATCTGCAACGCATTCACTCGTACTCGAGTACTCGTACAGACTGCAGAATATTGACGCTCGTGTAGACGTCGGCCTTTGTGCAATATGCCACACTCACGCACAAAACAGGATAAATTTATTTGATTAGCACACACAATACCGGACCAAATGCAAAAGTAATAATAAAAAGTACTAGTACAGCAAAAAGTCATGATGCGACATGCATTGGTACATATGGGACCGGTACCTTATCCCCTGGAAGGTCAGGCGCAAGGCCCCGTGTGGATAGCGCACTCGAGTACTCGTAGGTTTGCCCGCCGTCTGGATTTGTAGGGTCATACAGAAATGTATTATTGCAAAAGCAAAGAAAAAGGAGGGAGGGAGAGCGGGGGGGGGGGTGAGAGTGTTTCATACCCCGGACAAATGGATTACTGGCAGATAAATATGATAACGGTTTTTCCAGTCGAGAACGAGCTGACGAATCGCGGTGAGACATGGTGGATGCTCTACGGCCCCATGGTTTTGGCTGTGGCGTACAGTACAGCGAGCACATTCGGGGTACAGGTACAGGCGCGGTATCATGTTCAAAGTTGAGGTTGAAAACCCAGTTCAAGAATGCTCTACGAGTACTAGACTATGATACAAGTACCTCCTCATGCAAGCCCGGCATAGTCTACACAGAGGCGGTTACAGACGTTTTGGCGCAAGACGGGGATCAATTTCGCAGGCTAACCAACCCGATTCACCGGTTACCCGTACTCGTATCTCTCTGGTGGGCGCTGACGATACGGTGCTGTACTTCTTTTCTCCTTCACGTTGGATAGCAGGAGCCAGTGCAGGATCAGTAACTACAGAATTCAGCGTGGCGGAACTTTGGTAGAGCCCGGAAACTATCACGAGGAAAATACAAAAATCAAATGATATACTAGTACTCGTACAATAATACCGGAATAACGCAGCCTAATTGTCCACCTGGGCACAGAGTTCCTTTCACACATGTCACATTTCAACCTTCTACCCCTTACGGCAGCCCGTCAGAGCGTCCAAGAGATCGGTCTCGGTTTGAAACCGTTGCAATTTATTTCCAGGTGAGGAAGGATACCTTCCTTAACACAGATCTCCCGGGCAACACCCGACGGACTAGGGAAAACCTTACCCCTGTTAGGTTAGCTCCCACGACACATCCAAGCGAGCTAAGATAACCAGAACTCGAGGACATTACCGCACCAAATTCCCGATAAGAAGTATTAAGCACCTGATTCGTCGATTACGAGTACTCTTCCTTGAAAGTTGTCTGAGACAAGCGGAGATCTTCTCAGTTGCCATGTTTTCTCTACTACAGTACTTTTTCTGAAATCTTTAGCTATGCACCATGCCAACCTCTTATCGTAACCCCTGTGGTTGAATTGATGGTACTTGACCCGAAAAGCCATGAATACGATGCTCGAGTAAGTTGGTTTGCCATCTTACGCCAAAAATGGGCAGCTTTGTTGGCCTAACCGTACAACTCACCCCAAAACACTACCGAGTATACAGACTTAAACAAAGTATGATAGAATTGTGGGCTTCACGATTGCTCGGATTTTTTTTGCTTGGGCTTTTTCCGTAAAAATTATATGTTTTTTTGTCGTCCTCATGTGAGTGTTGATGGCTAAAGGGTTTGTCCTAAAGTACCATATCGTACATAAATTTGCTGTAAAAGGGGAAAAATGGAGGGGAGAAAATCAGTCTGTCCCCCAAGCTGGGCGGAACGTCTTGGAACGGTATATCCCGGTGGGGGTCGTGGTGTCGCGCTAGTGAAGATCTCCCGATCCCCAGAAACATCATCGTCATCATCATCCTCATCCTCATCCGTTGATCTCGAAATGCTTCTTAATAAATACCGGGCGGTCCTGGAAGACTAATCCTAAGGGCGTGCTCGAGCATAGACTCTAGAGAACACCACAATGATATGAAATTTCCAGCCCCGAGCGGACCCCCCAAAAAAGGATACTCCAGCACTCATAATGCTCGAGTATCTCCAACGCCCCTCACTGCTTCCCTCCACCCCACCCCAATCAATGAAAGCCCCATTATCAGTGAGTGTCTTTCTGAGCGGGGTGGTGGTCTGAGCTTCTCGGATCCGCGGAAGCAACCACTGCCAACCACGCCAGCATCAGAGTACCGACATACTGATTATATGATACTCGTACGAGTACCGCAGCTCAACTCAGATGTTTGGGGGTAGGACACTAATCCGTGGTCTGATGAAGTGCTGTCGTCACTGCCTACCTTGGAGAGAGAACTACGCACACCCTTTTCCAGAATGGATTACTATGCATTGGCCTTCCGAGGCCTTTAGGATACTCAAGTACATACTCGTAGACTATCGAGGATTGTCCGTCTGCCTGCTTTGTTTGCTCCACTATTTAAGTGTCGGTAGTTGCACTGCGGGTCTGAGGTTTTTGGAACCGTATTCGCTGAACCTCCTTACCGTCACTCGTGATTCCGGTTTGGCCCCAAGTTGCTTTAGTTGAATCCTCCCTGATCCAATTGCTTGGTTTCTATCGTGGGAAACGATTCGCTTCATCATGGCTCCTTCGGAGAATATCTCGATCGGTTTGTACCTCTTTAAGCGTCTTCACGAACTCGGAGTACGTGGTGTTCACGGAGTTCCGGTAAGTCTTCTGCATCTCCACTGCCCCATCAATTGGCTAACAAGGTATACGGTAGGGTGATTTCAATCTGGCCTCACTGGATCTGCTTCCCGATGCTGGTTTGTATTGGGTGGGGAATTGTAATGAACTCAATGCAGGTATATAAACCCCCTTCACGAATGCATCCTTTGAGTACGAAGGTCCGAAAAACTAACTGTTTTCTCTCGAAATAGCTTATGCTGCCGATGGCTACGCTAGGATCAAAGGAATCTCAGCGCTAATCACAACATTTGGAGTTGGTACGTCATAGATTGTAACACCCCTACTGGTGGACCTTTGTTGATAGATTATTACAGGCGAACTTTCTGCTCTTGCGGGTGTGAGTAGTTTTTTTTCTTCCTTGGAAAACCGATAGACATTCCCCTTATTAACATGTGACCGTAGGTTGCAGGGTCCTTCAGCGAGCATGTCCCTGTAGTTCATATCGTCGGTATCCCTAATACAGCCGCGCAAAGGGACGGTAAGTGGGCTTTGGTAATTATGGGTTTTGAGTGATTGCTAATGTATCTGGTTGCGTCCAGGTCTTTTGCTCCATCACACCCTTGGAAATGGTGACTTTACGGTCTTTCAGAATATGTCGAGGAATGTCTCTGTGACTTCGACCATCTTGAATGATCCTCACAGGGCTGCTTCCGAAATTGACCGTGTGCTTTCGAGTATTTCTCTCACTGGCAATTCGTAGAAGTTTCCGGATAGTGGCTGATAGGCCGTCAACAGCTTGTTGGGTGAAGGCCAGACCAGTATATATAGGTAGACTCCCTTTGAGCCCTCTTGTGGTGGTGGCTCAAATTAACACAGTCTGCAGGTCTCCCCACCGACATTGTCTCTCAGGAAATCCCAGCGGCCCACCTCAACACCCCCCTCGACTTGAAACTCCCCGACAATGAGCCCGAGTCCGAATCAGAAGTGGTCGATGAAATCGCCGACTTAATGTACAACTCTAAAAACACCATCATCCTCGCAGATGCATGTGCAATCCGTCATCGTGTGCTAGACGAGCTCCATGAACTCATCGAAAAGACACAACTCCTCACATTCGTCTCACCGATGGGCAAGGGTGCCGTCAATGAAGAGTTCGAAGCGTATGGGGGAGTCTACGTCGGAGATGTCAGTAGGGACGAAGTCCGGCAGCGCGTGGATGACGCAGAACTCATCCTGTACATCGGCGGTTTGAAAAGCGACTTCAACTCTGGTGGCTTCTCGTACAGGATCTCTAGGAAGAACACTGTTGAGTTCCACAGTGACCACATGAAAGTCCGATACTCCGAGTTTCCGGGGATCCAGATGGGGCCGGTTCTTAGGAAGTTGTTAGATAAACTTGACTATTCAAAGGTCCGGACACACCCTATTCCAGACGTTTCCAATATTATCCCGCGCAAAGTCCAAGAATCTGTTTCACAGGAGATCAATCATGCATGGCTTTGGCCGAGAATTGGACAGTGGCTTAGGGAAGGTGATGTGGTTATCACGGAAACGTTAGCCTTCCCAATCATGAACCATCACTAGCTCTTACTCACTCGCACCAGTGGAACATCGAATTTTGGCATCTGGGAGACTCGCTTCCCAAAGGACGTAATGGCTATCTCGCAAGTCCTCTGGGGATCGATCGGGTACTCGGTCGGAGCATTACAGGGCGCGGCACTTGCCTGCAAAGAAAAATATCCAGAAAAGAGAGTGATTCTCTTCGTCGGTGACGGCTCACTACAACTGACCGTCCAGGAAATCAGCACTATGATCAGACATGGACTTAAACCAATAATGTACCACTCTCCCTCTTCTCCTCTCATGAACTAAAGCTAATATGCGTCTTCTTCTAGTTTTGTTATCAACAACAAAGGGTACCGCCATCCCCCCGTCCCCCCGTCCCGTCTCTCCAAACCGCTGAACTATAACTAACAAGCACAGATACACAATCGAACGCATGATCCACGGCATGGAAGCAACTTATAATGACATCCAGCCCTGGAACCACACCGATATACTCAACCTCTTTGGTGCGGACCCCTCAGATGCAAAGTCCTACCAGTGCAAGTCGAAGACCGAGCTCGAGAATCTGTTCAAGGATGAGAGGTTCTCTAGTGCTCCTTATATCCAGGTATGTCCTCGCCGGTGGTGGTGCTCGAGATGGGAGGGTGAGGAAGTGCTAACCCGTATCTGTAGCTGGTGGAAGTCTTCATGCCGTGGCAGGATGCTCCAAGGGCACTTATTAAGATTGGCCAGGTTACGGCAAGTTTGAATGATGGAAGTGGGAGGAGTGGGTAATAATGCATTGGAGGAGGAGAAAAGGAGGGGGAAGACAAGAGAATATGGGACTGTGTGCAGTAGGTATCATTATGAGAATGACATGAACGACAGAAGATCAAGTGCCGGTAGGGAGATATCACCATATGATACTCTACGCCCACAACCAATGATGTACGAGTAGATGCGTATGGTACCATACCGTATTATCGGTACCGTATCCCAATCCCCAATCCCGCCACCCCCCCGAAACCCCCCTTCACACCCGTACCGATATTTTACCCTCCCAAACAAAACTACCACGGCAACCCCCGCTCCAAACCCTTGCTTCCCCCTCTCATCCACTTAGAATCAGCCCAATTCCCAATCCCGCCACCGTGCCACCATGGCAGTGTAGCCACAACCCAACCGCCGGAACCTCCAGCTACCTGATTCTCATACCGCCACAAACATTTCCCCCCCCATCCCTCTTCCAAAACCGCGGACATACAGTGCCAGTATTCCAACACAAGTCACCATGTTCTCAGCTTCGCTACTTTCATCCAAGGACTTGGGCCCGAACGCAGAGCAGGTCTGTGCGTTTTCCAGCCGATAGGGTTGGGACGGTGATTACTGTATTCTTCGGCCTTCTGCGGAAGATGGTGTGGTGTGGATGGGTGGGGCCGAGGTGGCTTGGAGGGGGAAAGCCTCGGGTTTGTGCGAACTCTGGAGTTTGGGGGAAGGAGAAGGATGTTTGGCGAGTATCAAGTCCTAGGGGATTGCCGGAGCGCATTATGAATTGATGGGACGGATCATGGATGGGTACCGGTGGCATGGAGGAGGGAAGGAGGGGAGGAAGGTACCGCACGAGTAGAATGGAGGGGGGCGTATTCTTTTTCGGTTTCCACCGTTTGCGCGGTAATGAATGCTCTGCTTGCGTTCACATATTCTGTGAATGGTACTGTACTAGTACTTGTGAATCTGGCTTCGATTCCGCGGGATTCGCTCCGCTATCGAGTAGTCTGTAAGCCCGGCCTCTCGCTAAACTCGCGAAACCCATCCTGCTCATACCTGAGACGGCGGGGCAAACAATGTTATTAATATTCCGATCCCATGAGAATTTTCTTGATTTTTTTTCTTTCTTTCATCATTAAAGTATGATATAACCTAAACCCAAACCGACCGACCGACCGACCAGACAAGAAAAAGACGAAAAACGAACGAGAACCCCCCACCATATACTGTATATAATTTAGAACGAGTGAGGGTGCCAATCAGAAAAGGAATTGTATAAAATAAACCTCCCGACCGACAGAAATCCATGCTTTCCCACCGTATTGCGATCTAACAGTGCGCTATCATGTGCTGCAACGTGAAGGAAATGATGGTGATGATGATGGGTAAGATATTCGTCAAACAAATATGAATAGATATAAAATGAGAATAAACCCCCCCTGCCATAAAGAGCCCAAACATAACCCATATGAACAATCAGATATCTTAAATAAATACTACTTAAAGTATCGTACCTCCGGCATCAAACGCTGGCAAGTACAGATCCCAGCCCGAGCCCCTCATCGTCAGAAAACAACCCACTGTCCTCCTCGGCGAGCTCGTCATCCCAAGAACTGTCCGCGCTCAACAACGTATTCGAATAACCTGCATTCCCTCCGCCGGGCGCCAACACTGGCGAAACCTCGTCTTCGTCCGCAGAATCATCCTCATCGTCTTCCGAGTCATCGTCCTCCTCATCGTCCGATTCTGTCACACCGCCAAGTAGCTGACTGACAAACTGGCCGCAGCACCGAACCTCCTCCAGGCTGCCCACTATTCCTCCGAATATTAGTCTGTGCTCGGCGGCGGGGGTCCAGAGTTGTGTTAGGTCGTCGACGTCCAGCTTTGCTAGCTTGGATAAGGGAGGCATTGGTGTGTGGTTGTAGTCTGAGCAGGATAGTGTAGTTGTGCCGAGATTTAAGGGAATGGAGGACCTCTTATTTTGTTGTGGGGTGGTTGCACTCGCTTTAGATCCCCTCTTGTGTTTGAGCGGACGTGTTCGCTCCGTGTCGAGCTTGCGGAGGTACTTGTCCAGCGCTTTTCGGCGGCGACAATAACCTTTTATTCGGTAGATGTGCCAGACTTCTTTGATTCCACCAAGGATAAGAACCCCCGCGAATGCTTGGTTTGGCGGCCGTTGTCGTGCCCAGCAGCCCAGGGTTCGCTGTACCGAGGAGAGCGACGGCGAGCTCATTCTTCGCATGAACAAGTGTAAAAGCAAATGGTACATTTGGTGTACTTGTAACAGTAAATTATCCGGATATTGTGATATGATATCCCCCTGAAGTCGCATCTTGTCTGCTAATGACAACGGGTCCAATCCCGCCGCCGATGAGTCGTGATCATCGCCTCCCCATAAACGCTCCAGTCTCCGCGTTCTGTACGTTTCAAAAAAATGAAATAGCGCGAATATCAGTGGTGCCATTCCTAACCGTAGTTGATTCAAAACATATACTCTGGCTTCTTTCAACATTCTCCGGGACTGCCGCCCTCCCATCATTTCTTTCACAATTTGGCGTGCTAATGATAGTGCCAAATGTGTGGATACCCGTTGTTTGTATGCCAGGTCAGTGAGGTATCCCAGCGTTGGTGGCACATCCGTGGGAGGAGGGTATAGTTTCGTGATATGCGACGGCACCCACTGGCCGATATGGTGTCTGACTATATGGCTCTCGTTTTGCATTGTGAGCTCTCTGAATTTCCGTGATGTCCTCCGCAGCGACAGAAGATCAAAGAAGAATAACTTGTTAACGACCTCCAACTGAAGTTCAACCGGAAGGCCGAAGAACAAATCCCCTAATGAACGAGAGCTGAGATGCAAGGAGTCAGCAAAGGGCATGATTCCAACAGAGCACCCGCGGTTTTTGAAAAACAAACCCTTTGAGGGCAGTAGTACCGCCCCGGATCGGGGATACCGTCCGTTGCCCAGGACGAAGGCAAGAAACCGTTCTTCGAGCCATCCTCAATACCTCCCTATACCCAGATTCCCGAGTGGCATAGCACGACAACCCAGAATGAAGTTCCATTGCAAACTTCCGAATCTTGCATTCGTCCATCATACTCCGTATCTTGGATCTGACGAGTTTCTTCGCCCTGTCGATACTCGATTCTGTCGACACTATCGACATGACGACTTAGACGAGGCTTGCTGGGTTGGAACCGGTGTCGGATTATAAAGTAGATGAGTGCCTGGATTTGCGGGAACCATGGAATAGCTTCCGACTTTATTTTCTTTCTTGTGGGAAAGGGAGGCGTCCGGTTACTTCTGTGACATGTAATACGGAAGGCAGTTTCTGGATGGTGGAAGGGAAAGGAGGAGGAGAAAAAAAGAAAGAAAGAAAGAAGCAATCTCAAGGCCAGGCCAGCTTTCTTTATGGGAAGGACTTCCACGAAGGCTGTTAGCACCGGCAATCCCACCAAGCGGGTTTTGCGTTGAGAATGTGGGAGATCGTCGATAGGGTGAGGGTAAGGACCCCAACAGACAAGGTTAGAGGGGATGGTGTATGTAAAAAAGAAAAGAAGGTTCGGATTCGAGAGATGAAAGCGGACGGGAGTCCTCGAAAAGGTAAAGGCACAAAATAAGGACCGTGAGGCGGACCTGGCACTTTTTTGGGCGGGCAGTTTAAACGAGAGCTTTAATGCAAGACAGTCTCGCAGATCTGTTTACAAGATCTTCGGAAATTGACGAATTATCGGTACAAGCGCTAGATCTGCCCTCCTGTGGACCGAGTTTTCGCGGGGGTGTTTATTTTGAATTCGAACCTCTCTCCCGCAAATTTTCCTGTCGGTGTGCTGCGGTTATCGCGTGTCGTTAGGAGTAGAGT
>QLOI01000190.1:0-14794 GCA_003313605.1 Tuber umbilicatum | reverse complement strand
TTTTTTTTTTCCATCATATGTTTATTGATTCTGGCCCAAAAACGTACATGCAGCTCGCGCTATGGCATACAAAAAGCCTTAATTCCAACGCTGTAACAAATGAAATAACAAAACTCAAATAACGCAACCAATCCTTCGATATGGGAAAACAAAATCCCCAGCATCGCCAACGATGACTAATGTAAAAAGTAAAGTAACCTCAAACCAAAACAACAGCCCAGTCCAAGGAGAGTCATCAGTAAGGAAACCCATCATCATAATCACCACCCATAGCCGACGCTATGGGCATCCAACAACAATAATAGCAAGGAAGTAAAGACAAGCTGGTAAAATTGAACCGACAAGGCCTCCGGAAGAGGAGGCAGGGGAGGAGGACAAGGGCACCGGCGAACCAGGTGGAGGCGACCCAGGTGGGGAACCAGAGATCACGGGAGGCATGCTGGGTGGGAAGCCAGTGGCCATGGCGGAAAGGTATCGGGCCAAGTTGATAATAAAGGGGGCCGTGGACCAAACTGGGGCTTCAGGTGCCAGACTGGAGATACCCTGAAGGTGGGATGCTCTTTCCTGGGCCTTAGCCGACTAGTGAAGGATAGCGTGATCGAAGGTCTCCTCTGTTTCCTCGCAGAAGGGGCACAGGGTGGAGGAGTCACGGTTGCACCAAGAGGTGTGGGCAGCCAGGTAGCTTTTGCCGGCCCTCATCTGATGAGGACCGCCTGGTGAGAATTTGGGCAAACCCATGAAGGTGTGAGGAGCGAAGGAAGGAGGGAACTTATAGGAAGGGGGGGGCGGCAAGGCAGCCCTGGAGGCGAAGGTGGAGGCGACAACCTCGGACTTAAGGGAGTCATACGGTGGAGCACCAGCGGGGTCGTACGGGCGGGGGTGTAATAGGTGAGGGGAGGCCAGGGGGAGTCTGTCGGGCAGAAGGTCTTTGATAGAGAAAGCAATGGCGTCGAGGGGGAGGTGGCAAAGGAAAGGAGAGGTGGCAGTGGACCAGAGGCGGGGACGGTCGGAACCACGCAGAGGGGCCAGGAGGTGACAGTATGAGGGGTCCCGCCAGGAGTCCCAAGTGGGGACAAGCAGATCGAGGTGGGCAGACGCAGGGTTGACATGGGGCGTGGGGCGAAGTAACCACAGGGCAGCTAGCTTTCTTTTATGCTGCAATGCTGGAGAGATTGGGGGGAGGGAAGCCTCGAGGTAGAGGATGGCGGGGGCGGTAGCCCTGAAACAGTGGGTGATCCATCGAAGGACCTCGTGCCAGAAGGAGTTGAGTTTGCGCAGGATGGTGGGGTTGGGGATAAGGAGATCAGCGCCTTAGGTGAGGACAGGAAAGAGAAGCCCAACAGCGAGTTTTCGACAACACCAGGGGGAAAGACCTTTCTAAGCGGGGCAGAGCCGTTTGACAAGTGCGAAGGCAGCCCTGGCCAGGGCCAGGCGGCGGTGGAAATGTGCGGAGATCTCCCAGAAGCAGGTGAGCTAGTAGCCGAGCCAACGCAGCTCTGCGGTTGGACTGAACAAAAGGGAGTTGATTGAAATCGGGGCGTGGCAGATGGGATTACGGTCCCTGGGAGTGAGCCAATGAATAAGCTCAGTTTTCGGAACCGAGAAGGAGACTCCCAGAGGGGCTGCACGATTGTTAAGGGTGAGGAAGGCGCGCTATGGGAGCCTGATGTTGGAGCGGTAAGAGGAGGAGCCAACCGTGATGGAAAAATCATCAACATAGGAAATAACAACACCACGGGGATCGAGATGTGAAAGGGAGAATCATTATGACCAACAGAAGAGGGGAAATTGGGGAGCCCTGGGGGGTTCCCACAGACACGGGTGAGAATATCCCTGGAGCGCCTTGGAAAACGAGACGGCACTGGCGGGAGGTGAGAAAAGAGGAGATCCAGGAGATCACGTATTTAGGGGTGGAGAATTGGCGGAGCATAGTGCAAAGTTGGTTGAAGTTGACGTTGTCAAACCCATTTTTTATGTCGAGGAAGAGGGAGGAGACCTTAAGGCCGGTGGTCTAGAGGAGGTGGACTTCGTGTTGGAGGGTGGCCACTGTGTCGTAGCAGCTGAGCCCAGCCAGCGAGCCACATTGATGGAGGTTGAGGAAGGGGGTAGAACGAGAGAAGGCCGCAAGGCGATACGCCACGATTCTTTCCAAGATCTTCGAGAACGTTTCCTGGAGGACAATGATGCGGAACGAAGCCGGGGTAGAATAATCAGGCTTGCCAGGTTTGTTGAGGACGATGCCGTTTGCCTTCTTTAAGGAGGAGTGGTGAAAGCCATGCAAGAGGAGGGGGGTGAGAAGCGATGGGAGGAGATCCTTGTTGGCCCGATGGATATTTTTCCTGACCCCATACGGGATTGTGTCGGGACCAGGGGCAGACGAGGAGGAGGAACGGCGGAGGACAAGGGAGACTTCTTCCTGAGTGACGGGGGGGACGTCAGGTACGGGAGGGAGGAGGACAGAAGGAGGAGGGGGAGGGGGAAGGGGGAAAAAGTGTGTGATGAGAGCCGAGTTGATCCCTAGGGGAGTGGTGGAATTGGGAAGAGAGGGGAAGCGCTCAGGGGCCTGGCCGTACGCGAACATCTTGGCATTCCAGATAGTGCACGAGTCTGCAGTTGAGAGGAACTGGTCCCAATGAGAGGCCTTGGCTGTCTTGATAGCTTTAAAGTAGGAGTTGCGAGCCTGGGTCAATTCCCACCGAGTGGCAGAGCCATTGCGGAAGCTGCGGGAGGCATGAAGGAGGACGCGCCGAAGGCGTGAGAGGTTAGGGGACCACCAAGGCTACGAGTAGGAGGATGGGCGTTTGTAGGGGGTCACTGATATCACCGGGGTGGTAATAGAGGCCAGTCTCGAGTCAAACCACAAGGTGAGAGAGTACGAGGTGGGGAAAGAGGGAGCCTGCGGGACGGCAATGGACTGAAGAATTGGGGCAACAGTGGACCAGTCGGTAGCATTCCAGTTGGGTCTAGGGGGGGCGACCGACCTGGACAATTTTCCAAAGGAAACGGAAATAGCGACCTGGTCGGAACCTGTGGAGGGAAGGGAGGTGTTCCAAGTGTGAATGTAAGGAAGGAGGCTGTGGTTGGCGAAAGCAAGATGCAAGACAGAGGGCCTGCATAGATTATCAAAGGGGAACCTGGTGTTTACGCCTGTGCTATTGAGCAGTGAGAATGCGTTGGCGGAGGCCATAGTCAAGTAGGGCTCAGAAATCGACTACTCTGAGTGGGGGATGGCTCGTAGCAGGTCAGAGTGGTGGTGGTGAAGATTGAAGTCCCCAAGTGAAAGCGTAGGGAACTGATGTTGAGAGAAGAGAAGACCAGGAGGTAGAGTGCGGAGTGCCTCGTCGCGGGTGGCGGTAGGGTATGAGTTATGCAGGCGGAACAACAAGTGAGGGGAACCAAAGACCCCATGGGGGGAACGAAAGTTCACACAGATATAGTCACCTTGCCCAAAAAACAAGGGAAGAACAGAAACAACAGAACACAACTGCTCAGAAACATTAACCGCAACCCCTGTCTTGAACTCAGAAGAAGTAGGGGGAAAAAAACATTTATAGGACCTCGCACCCAATGGGCGGCCCTTAAACAAAGAAACATCTGGCAAAGCAATAACAAGCGTGGAATTCTTCGCAGAGGTAAAAAACGAAAACAAAGTATGAGAAACATACGTGTTACCAAGACAATTATGTTGGATGAAGGAGAGATCAGGAACCGAGGTACCAGGGGGGGAGTGAGAACATAGTGAAGCATCTGATAATGAGGGCGCAGGTTGAGCTCTCATTTACAGTTCCATGTGGTTGTCGCGGGTGGAGTCCTCCGCCCAATTGGTAGTTGGGGCACCAGAGGGGAAAGGTTGTCTTGCGGACAAGGGAGCGGCAAAGGGGGGGCGGGAACCAGAGGAGGTAGGAGGAGGGTGAGCGGTAAGTTGGCCTAGGTGGCGAACGATGAGGAGGTTGTCACCTGCGACCTGCTGGGCTGTGTTCAGGGGGAGCTGTGACGAGGAGGGTTGCTGTTGGGGAGTAACGGGGTCGGCCGAGGCGGACCTTTATTGAGGAGCATCAGGGATGACTTGGTTCTTGGGAAGCCGGGCAGCATCTTTCAGGGCAGTCCTTGTTGGGCAGGAAGGAGATGTTGCTGGGTGTTCGTTGTAGCAATTGGTGCAGAGAGAGGGAGTTGCGGTTCAGCAGTCAGGGACCACCTTGAGGTTGCCTTGTTTGGGGCACATATCGTTTGCACACCTGTGCTCAGCCCTGGAGTGGGGCTTCGCACAGATGGGGCATGTGTGGTGGTCTTCTTTACAAAGAGGTTTTGAGTGGCTGAAATGATAACATTTGCGGCATTGGGTATCACGGGAGGCGGGGTGAGCGAGGTGAACATTCCTCATGCGGTTGAATAGCCGAATCTTGGACCCATCCCGATGGAGGTCCGGTCCGAGAAGGTGAAGATCCTTGGGGAGAACTGAGACAACAACGAAAGGTGGTGTTTTTGGATTCACGGAGGGCCTGGTCCCGTTGGAGGAAGCAAGCCCAAAGAATGGAGAGGTCAACAGAGTTGAGAAGGGAATCGTGCAGTTTAGAGAAAAGCTCAGCAGGGTCGGCTTGGAGCATGGAGAGGGGGAGCTTGTGGATTAGGACAACGGTGAAGAGGGGGGCGGTGCGGAATTCCGGAAATGGGTTTTCTCCCAACGGGAAGGATTGGTTGAGCTTTTAGGAAAGGGCAGGGAAGAAGGGGGCGTAAGCTAAGGATTGGGTCCTGGGGTTGGCGCTAAGGGTCATCGCACCATTGACAATAACAGAGGCGGAGAAGGCGACCAGGAGGGTACAGCCGGCACACCGTAGTACCGAGGCAATGATGTCAGGAAGGGAAGCGGACATGTTCAGGGGGTCGACAAAGAAAGCCGGATGGAGGTGGGGGGCATAGAACCGACGTTAGGCAGTAGGCAGCGGTGGGGGGGGCTTGTCCATCTCACTGTCCCTGGAGGCCGATGCAAAAGCAACCTAAGAAGCAGTGGCGCACTTGCCCGCCTCTTTAGACGAACTCGCAACCTGGGCCCAGCGGTCGGACTTGGGCGGGAGAGAGGAGGGAGCAATCATGTAACCCGGGGGAGTGCCAGGAACAAAATGCTGACTGATTGGAGTGGGAAACCGTTCTTTTGTAGGGACTTTAGAGGCTTCTCCACTGCTGGGATTGACTGAGGCGAAGAAAATATCGGCCTCACAGGACTCGTTGTCTCTGGCGTGAGTTTCTGGAGAGCAGTACCATTGGCCAGAGACCAGGATTGGGAAGTCGGCTGAGGGGACCGTGAGGTTGCCTTGGTGAGAGAGGATGAGGAGGGGTTTCTTCTCAGGTGGAGGGAGGGGAGGAGGGACTGAGCCACCGGGGGCGCGGGGGACGGGAGGGGGTCGTGCGGCCCGGGAGGTGACCTTGGAGGACAAATCACAGAGGGCAGCAGTGATCGGGTGGCATTCTCCGACTCCGTTACAACTCCGGTCATTGAAATTTACTTCCTAATTGGGAACAACTCGACACCAGAGAAACTATCACCACTTTTCGGGTCCAGCACCCTCCCCCTTGGGGGGTGCTGGCCATCACTTTTATCACTTCCTTGCCTTCGGGCATCATCTTTACTGTTCTTTCTTGAGGTCTACCCTCACCACTGCTCCTCCTACCCCATTTCAGCATCTCAGGATCGTGTTTCTCCACACTTTCCCGCTTTTATTTTGCACCTCGCTTGACATCAGCATGGTCGGGTATGCCCATTTATGATTCTTCAGACAGCTGGGAATACAGTTTGCGGTAAGCGGAAACCTGGGAATCCCCTCAGGGGTTTTACCAACAGGCCACGGTTGATTTCGCCACCTCCCTTCCCTTCACATATCCTGGTGGTGGTATTGCTCCCACTTAGTGACACTTCCTCTCAGAGAATAAAGGGACTACATGAGAGAAGCGGTAATAAACCTGGATATGTGAGGGTGTTTGGGAACCGCCTAGTAGGACACGAACACGTTTCCGATAGTTGGATTACGCCTGGGTCTACCCCTTCTCCCCTCTCCCCCATGGGATCGGCTGGGACCCTGCTGCCCCCCCCCCTCCTTCACCTTGGTTCCGTCACTTCAACACGGTTCCTCCCTCCCTCCGCCAGCCTGCCTGGCCTTGGGATTCTCTGGCTGGTACCCTACTACCTTCCTCCTCCACCTGGCTTGCACCCTAATCAACTGCTACTGACTGGCACCCTACTGCCTCTGTTCACACCCCGCTGGCATCATACTGCCGCTCATCTTGCTTGCCAAGAGGGCTGGGGTCCCTGATTCGACCTGCCACACACCTCTGCCACCTGCATTGGTCTACTACTCTCTTGCCTTCCCCTGGCACCTCCTTTTCGGTACATCCGGGGCCCTTAGTTCTGGCTAGTTCTGGTTCAAGGGCGTGGACACAGCTAAGGTTGGATCTGGGGGGTTGTTTTTCACTTGTAGGGTTTTAGGGGTCCACTGTCAAGTTGTTTCTTTTGGATTTCAGGGCGTTCTTGTGGCAGTTCAATGGTTCGTGACTGGGGAGAGGTGGCTTTCGAGCGTTAGTTTTTATACCCCTTGAGGGTTTTCTGACAGCTCTGGAGCGCCTGGCTAAGGTGGGGGTTTTTGAGGTTCCATAGCGCGTGCTGCACATTCCTTCTTTGTACCGCTTAAATCAAATAAAAAACTGAGGGAAAAATAACAAAAAAAAAAAAGCAATGATTGGGGGGTCAGCCTGAGAGGCTGCAGGAACAGGTGTTTGAGAGGCACCGGCTTTCAGGAGGGCCATCTCCGACGTGAGGAGGTGAACTTTGGTGACCAGGGCTGCAAGAAGAGGAAGCATGCGTCTTTCACCGTCGGAAAGATCATCGGTGGAGGGGGGAGGCGCGAACAGCATGTGAAAAGTTGCGGGATCAAGAAGTAGGGACTCTGCAGCCTCAGCAGCAGAGCGGCAGATGGACTGGTCTTCCTGAGAGGGGGTGAGGACCGGAGTAGGGGCCCGAGAGCGGATGGGGTTGGACCTCAGGCTGTTGCGAGAGGAAGCAGTGCATTAGGGGCCTAGGCCAGGGGGGACGGGAGGGGCAGGTTGGCCTAACATAGTAGGCAGGGCACACGCTGAGAGCAAAGAGAGAAGAAAATGTTTTACCCAAGTGGGGTAAAGAGCGAGGCTGTGAGAAAAGCCTTCCGGCCAATGAGAGCTGGTCTTGGCAGACAACTTGCTGTGGTTTTTTTAATTACTGTGGTTGTAACGGTGACGGAGCATGTGCCATAGCCACTGCTGCATGCACATTCTTGGACCTCAACAACGTATGTATAAAGATAAAAAATAAAAAAATAAAATATAAAAAAATGTCCAAGGTGATAGACATGCTTCGCACATGCTATTTACCTTGTCTTTGAAAATACAACACCACAGACTTCTATCTTCTGATTTTTCCCCTCAATAACCTTAACACCCTGCGGCTTATCTTGCTTCTTGGAACACTTCGGCGTGATATCTGCGGCCTAGCCCAGTAATCCTCCCTGGTCAAAGAGTCCTGGATCTTGCTCCTCCCCCCCGTCCATCATTAACGGCACCCACCCGGCCCCCCTCACTTAGGTCTTTTCGCTACCAGGCCTAAAACTCCGCTCTACTTTGCCCTATCCATCAAGAGTCCCAACTCCAGCTCCGATCAGCTCTGCCATAGTCCCGCCCCTGGACTCCGCCACCTCAGCTTTCTTTAATGTGCAGGAACCAGAGAATGAAATCACCCCCATCTTCGAACTTGGCCACTAGCACAACATCATCTCCCTTCGAGACACCCTCCCACCTCCCTTCCCTTTGAAGGTCCTCCCCTCCTCCTCAGAAATAAACCAATTCTTCTCTGGAGAAATGGTCATCATCCCCCTCCTCTGTTTCATCGCAAAAATGCTTTCCACCTGTCCTTGAAAAGGCCCCCCCCTTACTGACAACCTACCTCCCACCCCTCTAGGCGTCAATTACGAACTTCTCCTGTCTTACTGCCCGCCCTCTTGGTCCTCCTTTCTTGTCTTTCGCCACTGTTGTAGTAAGACCTCCTGTCAACGATGCCCCCATCCCTGCTCCTGCCCCCAGGCAGAAAGAAAAGGGACAGAAAGGAAAGGCAAAGACCTCCTCGGCACAGGTAGCTGAAGCATCTGCTGCAAATGTTCCCCAAAAAGGACCTGCAGCTGTACCTTCTACCCAGAGACGTTTCTTTACCTCCCGCCTAAATCAAACACCCAACCTGTCAACCAACCAGATTATACTTACTTTCCCTGACATCGCAGCCAACGTCCTGCGGGAGGCAAACTGTCCCTTTCCGCTCTCCCTCTCGGCTCTCTGTAATCATAAAGGCTCCGACATCCTCTTAGTCAACTCTTTCTATACCCCTGCCTCCTCCTACTTCTCTTATTTTCCCCTCCTCACCTCCCACCTCAACCAAGCCTTGCCGGTTGGTGACAACCCGTACGAGACCTTCTGCCAGTCACCTTTCAAAACCCAGGTTATTATTCACAGCGTTTGAACAGTGGTCCTCCATCCCCTTAAACTAGACTTACGCCACATAATAACCATCACCATCCGCAATGCATGCGAGATAGAAATCATTGATTCTCGCTTCCTTCTACCGGATCCAGAAGTAAGGAACAAGAAAGAAGCCACTTTAGTAGTAGTCGTCCTGGCCCCCAAGATGCCCAAAGGGTTGGAAACAGGATCCGAATCTTCTCTAAAAGCTGCTCTGTCTACCCAGTCCATTCCTCCAGTCGCTACGCCCAGTGCTGCAGGTGTCTCAGATATGGCCATATCTAGACAGCCTGCAAAGCCACCCACTCTACCTGCCCCCTATGTGCGGGTCACCATACACACTCCAAACTCTGCTGCACAAACCCTAATTGTCCCAAAGAGAGGAATCTCCGCTCCGCACCCTCCCGCCTGGCGCAGGGAGATGGCCCACCTCCGCTCACAGTCAGGCAGATCGGGAATCTGCTATCCCGGCCATCGGCTCCCAGGCCTATCCCACAAAGCGCCCTACCCTTCCCTGTCTCATCCACCTGAAAGTCCCGGTTTGGTAGGACCTTTAATGTTTACCAAGACGACGATGCCCTGAAAAACACTCTCTTCAACCCAGTTCCGGTGCACCCACCACATCCCCCCCCTCTGATAATGAATACGGTCCCCCTTGCCCCTAACACAGATACGGATGCGGAACATTCATTTCACCCCCCTGCCAACGAGCCCAATATCCCCTCCATTACGATCTGTCAACACAACTGCCTCCACAGCTGGAATGTTCTTTTTATCTTGTTTCATTCCTTTGTCGAAAGTCCACCTCAAATAGTCACCCTTCAAGATACTCCTACCAGGCTAGGCCACCTCCCTACCTTCTCGGGATACTTGCCAATATCCCCACCCCCCACCTCACCCCCACCACTCACACAAAGAGCATTTTATGTTCTACAAACCCTCAATGATGCTACCGGTGTCACGTCAAACTTCACAACCCCTGATCTCACCGTCCTCAAAATTTACTCCCCTCATGGCCTTTTCAACAGGTCACTCACAACTCTCCAAATGGCCAACGGGTACTCAACTAGCTCGGGCCCTACAGGCCTTACACGTACCTGGTCCCCAACGAACTGGTTCCAACAATCAGACGTACCAACTGTGGTCCTGCGAGGTTCCAACAGCCACCATCCACTCGTGGACCCCCTCAGAAACTGCACTACCTCAGAATTGAGGCTTTCCTCCCCATATTTTACAAGAGCAGCAGACCTGGGATACTCCCTGCTTAACACACCTCGGGAATATACCCGCTCCCCTTTTCGCGGCACCACCTACCCAGGTGTTCTAAATCTCTCGTTTACAAACCCTCAACTAGTCACCTATTTCGACTCCTGGTCGGTCGGTCCCTTGGCGGTCCACAGGCCCAGACCACCTGCCAATAGCCATCAACCTGATGACACATCTCCAATGCCCCCCGCCACCCAATCTCGATTGAGCCAAAACGTCGTCGGTGGACGTTCTACCTCTACTCAAAACCCTTCTGATATTCCAACCCCCAACCCAAGCGTCAGCCCATATCTTAGAAGCATGGTTTGATTCGACCCTACTACACATAACCCATCCACTCGTCTCAAACACAACGTACAAGGGACCATCCCACCGCTCAAAACGATGGTGGTTCCCAGTCCTCACTGCCCTTATGAGAAACTTTCACCATGCCCAAAGATCGGCACCCTCCCACTCCTCCTTCCCTGTCCACTACATGGAACTTCTCAAAGCAAGGTCTACATATCATAGAGAACTAAAACGCGCAAAAGTACAACACTGATCCGCCTTCCTAGCTAAGGTAGACAAGTCATCGATATGGATGGCAAGAAGGCTTGCAGCTGGCAGACCTCCCCCC
Source organism: Tuber umbilicatum (assembly GCA_003313605.1). Taxonomy (NCBI): domain Eukaryota; kingdom Fungi; phylum Ascomycota; class Pezizomycetes; order Pezizales; family Tuberaceae; genus Tuber; species Tuber umbilicatum. Next base: position 4,383 of record QLOI01000190.1, on the reverse strand, counting down.
AGATTTCCCTCCATCCCCGGCGTCGAAGACCCAACCCTACTTAACAAAGCCCTACTAGACCATTTCTTCCTTCCCAGAACCCCTCAAACTTTCTTCCCCCCCCTACTCGACCACAACTGCCCCCCTATCATGTCTAAGGAGATGGCGGCTGCCCTCCCTGCCTCTTCCAACTCGGCAGCTCCTGGACCAGAAAGTATCTCTTACGGAGTCTGGAAACCAGTTCACAACATCGATCAGAACGTTCTCCCCACCATCCTCTCTCCACTCCTTTCCCATGGCCTTCACCCCGTCTGCCTAAAAAAAGCAAGAGGCATAGTACTGGATAAACCAGAAAAGACTGACTACTCCTTGCCCTCCTCCTTTTGTGTCATTGTTCTCCTATCCAGTCTTAGCAAGATCCTGGAAAGGATCTCCATCCTCCGCCTTGCAAACGTGGCCAGATCGCTCAACCTCATACATCCTCATCAATGCGGCTCCCTTGCCCTCTTGTCAACCTCCGATGCCGCGCTCGTTCTGTCCTACGATGTGAGGGCTCCCCAGAAAGCCCAGCTGAAGGCAACTTCCCTCTTCATGGATATCAAAGAAGGTTTCGACAACATCCACTCTTATATCCTCTACAACATGCTGTCCTCCAAGGCAGTTCCCACCTATCTTTGCAACTGGGTATCATCCTTTCTCCGTGACAGGAGCTGCTCCTTAGCATTCCAGGTCTCCTGCGACAACCTGGAGCACGAGTCTGTAGGTGCCCCCCAAGGCCTACCTATCTCACCGCTACTGTTCCTCTTATACATCTCGACCCTACACACCTCCCTACCTGAGGGACTCATGCAGTCCTATGTGGATGACGTAGCAATCACCATCGGGTCCCCGTTTTAAAAACCAAATAACAACACCCTCACCGCTACGTTTAGCACACTACTGGAAACGGCGACTCAGTTCCATGTGGGCTTCTCCATCGCCAAAATAGAACTGATTCACAGGCGAACCAAGCAACAGCGCACACCCGCCTCTACCACCCCAATCAGTATACAAGGTAGCACCTTTGCCTCCTCTCACCTGGTTCGATGGCTAGGATTGTGGCTCTGCTCCTCTCTTCAGACATCGCCTCACTTCTACGAAAAACTCGAAGTAGCACAAGTTGTCCTGGCAATAGTCTGGCAACTCTCGCCCCCCGGGAAAGGCCTGCCCTCCTACATGAATCACCGCTTGGTCACGGCCCTTATCTTCCCCATCCTCATCTACAGGGCTGAGATATTTGTCACCTACCCCAAAACTCTCTCCAAAATGGACGTCTTCTGGAACAAAGTATTCAGGTGGTCCACCAATCTCTTCAGCTCCTCCTCCACCAACATAATTTCCACTGAGACCTGTGTCCTCCCCCTCCCCATTGCCCTGGCCAGGAAACGCCTCATGGCAGCTCTTTGCATTACCTGCTCCTCTCCTCGCGTCAACCTCACCACTGCCAGGACCAACCCTATTTTCCCCTCTCAAGACTTGTACCGGACTCCTGCCTCGTGCAGGTCCTACATTCCATCCAAGTTCGGCCGTTATCATCCCCATTCTAGGCACTCGGAGCCAAACCGCAACCCTGGCGCAATAACCCACCTCCGAATAGATGCACTCCTCTACTCCATCTCCAGCCTCAACCCCCTCCTAAGAAAGTTCCCCACCCTACCCGCCCTCCGCCTTCTCCCTGAAGACCATCCTCCAGTTGTCAGCTACATCACCCTCCGCTTCAAGATTAACGCCATAGCACTAAAGTAGTGGTCAAACCTCTCCTTCCCCCTGTACTACATGGCCACTTTCTCCACCACTCCTCATCCCTTCAAGTGTCTGGACCACTCCATTGTAGGAAGAATACATCAGATGTGGTCTAGTCATAGCTATCTCGCAGACCACCCGGTCTGGTCCGCCCCCCCATACTACTCCTGCACTTGCCCTAGATATCATAGCATACCAGATGACATGGCACAAGCCATCCTAGATTGCCCTGCCACAGACCAAGCGCGAGCTACACACATGCCCTCTGTATGATGAAATTCTCACTCGACCCGCCTTTGGGACTCCGCCCACCTCCTTGCGGAAATGGCAAAGTATAATCGTATTGCCAAAAACAACCCTCCCATTCCCGCCCCAACTCTCCTGCCTGGCTCAGAACCTCCCCCCTCACCCTTATCCACCTCGTCCCACGAAAGCTCACCCTGCCTCACACCACCAGGCCCTCCATGGGCCTCTCCCTCCTTGACAAACACATAGTAAGACACGCTCTGAACACATCCCTCACCCCAGGCAAAAACCCGCACTATATCACTGGACAGGAGAGTTATTTCGTTGTTTACTTTTTGTTGTTTTGGCAATTACACGTTTGGTTATATGTCACTTAGTGGGTGGTTAGGCATATGCAGTTCCAACACCTCCATCTGGCCCTAATGTGGGGCCCGGACGTCGTCTGCAGCGTGATGTGAAGTTGCTAGTTACTATTAAAAATCGTGGAATTGGCAGCCTTCTGGTATGTACCAGGGGCTCCCTGTGGGAAGATGGATCCCAAGGATGCAGCTGTACGGAAGCAGTCTTTGAACTTGAGTGAAGAACAAATATGAAAGAGAGAAAACATTAACGGTGAAACTTAATATCGTTAAGCCGCGGCTTTACTAAATAAGTTCTCTAGAGGATGGTTGATCATCTTAGGAGAGGTGGTCTCGCATATACAGTGACTAGACAAAAGTCTTGGTGATTGCTTAGTCAGCCATGGCTAAGCGACAATACCACCGCCATGAAAATCACGTACACAAGAATACCTATCATGTTACACTACCTACAAAACAAGAAAAACAATGCCTCCGAACAGAGCCTTTAAGCACAAAACATCGCGCCGAGAAATGACAGATGCTGAAAAAGGTATGATAATTGCCTTTTTCTATGTCTTTCAAACGATTTCGACTGTTGCCAATTTAGTCATTCACCCCTGGTCAACAGTCCTGAATTTTCTGGCGCGAGCATGTGCCTGTGGATCTATGGATAATAAGCCCCGATCAGGTCGCCCCCCAGTTCTCAGTCGCCGAGAAAAACGCGCAATTATCCGAGCTGCTAGAAAGGATCATGGAATGACTCGGTTAGAGGTTCGCAACAGATACGCACCATATGTTTCAATTCGCACCACAGATCGTGTTCTTAGAGAAGCCAATATACGGAAGTGGCTGGCACAAACTTGTCCCAAATTGGAAGCAAGACATGCTAAGGCACGGCTAGAATGGGCTATGGCACGGAAGGATTGGACAGTAGAAGACTTTCAGGGTATTTTGTATAGTGATGAGTGTACGGTTCGCAAATCAGCGGATCCTCGGCGCATTTGGGTGTTTCGATCACCACACGAGAAATGGCTATCAGACTTCATTCAGCCTAGGGGAAAGACCAATGAGGTAGGCCTCATGGTATGGGGCTGCTTTTGGGGCAAGTGTCCGGGTCCATTAGTCCCAATGAGGGAGGCAAGGGTGGATTGGCACCTCTATATTAGGCTACTGGAAGCCCATTTAGGACCGGTCATGCAGGATATTGCAGATGAGGTCCGAGATCCTCTGTTTCAACAGGATAACGCAAAGGTGCACACTGCTCGCGATAAGATGGCCTGGCTCAACGAGAACGGAATTGATCTAGAAGATCACCCTCCACTTTCACCTGATCTCAATCCAATTGAGCATTGTAACGACCCTGCTGGATCTTACGGTAGAGTTAGTCTTATCCCACGGGAGAGCCAGGAAGGGTTACGGTTAGGCTAGTCAGGTAACTCTATCAAAGGGTTACCATGTGGACTAAGCAAATGGTAATGCTTAGACTGCAAACGAGGAGAGGTATACCGGGTAGGTAGGGAAGTCTACGCTGTGAGTTCGGATGGTCACCGAGAGTTCCGGCTAGTTACCCTACCTAAGGCAGGTAGTTACCCTACCTTAGGGAGTATAGTTACCCTACCTTGGTAAACTGGTTACCCTACTTTTGGATAGGAGTTACCCTACCTTGAGCATAAAAGGTTACGCGAAGTTTTGGAAAAAATCATAGGATTGTTTGTTACGCAAGATTATATAGGAGGTTCGAATCTGGGCCCAATCGGGTAATCGGTTGTTGGGCCACAAACCAGAGAAAATCTTGCCTTGGGCGAACATTGAGAAATCTGAGTCCAACACCCCCCTCTGGCCCCGATGTACAGACAACGCGTCATGGGCCAACTGTAGGGAAGTTGCTGATTTACTTGTAAAAGCCAATGATTGAAGCCGGCGGCGTAATACCGTATACGTTATCGCCGTCCTTCGGACCGGAAGCTGTTCACAGGATATATGAGGGGACATGGGGCGATCGAATGGTTACACGAGAAGTGATTCTCGAGTGCAT